>LBNU01024583.1:43999-78939 GCA_014162995.1 Artemisia annua | reverse complement strand
ATACATAAAAAAAGTAGTTTTATATATTATGCCGGGCCTATGACCTGTCTGTGGCCCAGACTCATTTGTGCGCTTTACTTCAACCAGGCGCTGACTTGGATGACAAGATGTGTTTTTTCTTTGTGTAGTATATGAATCTTTCCTGATGTTGTATTTCAGGTTCTGGATCGTGTTGGTCTTGATTGCTCCAATCTAGAAGAGACCTGCATGAAAGACCAAGTCTTGACAAATGAAAGTTAGTCTCATTTCTTTATTTTCCAATTGTTGCTATGGTTTCTTTACATGTTTAGGTTTCCAGTAATTATTTCTATTATGGATTATTGGATATATTAGATGCGGAAAAGGTTGTTGGATGGGCTCTTAGTCATCACATCATGCAGAGTTCAGAACCTTTTGCTGAAGATGCCAAACTTGTACTTTCTAGTAAAAGGTACCCTTTAATAAGGAAAGCGATGCACTCGATTTATTGTATATGCATATGCTTACTTTCTATTTTGTGCTGATTATTGTAGCATCAAGTATGGGCTCGATATATTGCAGAGTATCAAGAATGAGGGTAAAAGTTCCAAAAAGACACTTAAGGTAAAAGATTATACGAGTACCTGATTTCCATTGTATGGGTCCCGCTTTAATATATATTAACAATACATGGGAACTCTAACACTGTGTTCTCAAGTTGAGTAAGATGGAAGAAAGAAAGTGAAAGTAATAAAAGTTGTGTTCTCAAGTTTTTCTTTAGGAAGTAAAGTGAAAGTAAGTAAGTGAAAGTGATGGTATTTTGCTTATAAAACTTTCACCCCACTTTTGGGGTGAAAGACAACTTTACTACCTATCTTTTTCTTTACTTCCTCCTTCTTTACTTTACTTTCACTTTCTTTCTTCTTTTTTTTTTCGAGAACACAGTGTAATTTACGGATTAATATTTTGATGAATTTTCAGGATGTTGTTACTGAAAATGATTTTGAGAAAAGAATCCTAGCTGAAGTTATTCCACCGAAAGAAATTGGTGTTTCCTTCGATGATATTGGTGCTTTAGACACAGTGAAGGATACTTTAAAAGAATTGGTGATGCTACCTCTTCAAAGGCCTGAATTGTTTTGTAAAGGACAGTTAACAAAAGTAAGTACCAGATGATATACTACTAAAAAATACAATTTTTTAATTGACAAAGTTTTAGTCAATACTAAACAGTGTGTTTTTTCAGCCTTGCAAAGGGATTTTGCTTTTTGGGCCACCTGGTACAGGTAAGACGATGCTTGCAAAAGCTGTTGCAACAGAAGCGGGTGCTAATTTTATCAACATATCAATGTCAACCATTACTTCAAAGGTACTTGTTATTTCTTATATTGGCTTGAATATCTGATGGAAATTAATTGACTTCTTTCTGATGTTGATTGTAGTGGTTTGGTGAAGGAGAGAAGTATGTCAAAGCAGTTTTCAGTCTTGCTAGTAAAATCGCTCCCAGCATTGTGTTTGTTGATGAGGTTAGTTAAGTTATAAGCACTTTGACAATTTAACAAAATGTGGTAGTATAACATTAGCTGGGTTCCAGTAATATTTTTTGTTATGTCCAGCAATACAAATAGTCACATCCTGCATCAAAGAAACTCAATTTTAGTACCATTTTCTCTTAATTCAGTATGCAATCAACACTCTTTTTGTCAAATCGATGAATGGCTGGTGTCTGCTCATGGTTTTTTGGTAGTTTGTCCTAAAATGAAAACTTCTGCAAATTTTTAGTAGGTATCCGTCCTCATCTTACTCTCTCTTACTGAAATCAAATTCAACATTCGTCCACTTGATTTGTACTTCTGCAATAGTTTGATAACTTTTCCATGATAATCGCATTATAATGTGCTTTATAGCCAAAAGAATTTTATTTTTTAATTTTGAGAATTTTGGAATATGGTAAAAGCATAAATAGTCAAGAGAGCCATGATCCCTTTTTTGGCATCTGAACTGTATCAGTCAGTGTTCTGATTTTTCTTGGATTTTAATTTCAAATCCTGTTTTTCCTTTATCCTTATCTCATTTTTTGTCTTTGTTCTTTTGGTTTATAGGTGGACAGCATGTTGGGAAGACGCGAGAATCCACATGAACATGAAGCAATGAGAAAGATAAAAAACGAGTTTATGATGAACTGGGATGGTTTGCGTACAAAGGAAAGCGAGCGTGTACTTGTACTTGGTGCAACCAATAGGCCATTCGACCTTGATGAAGCTGTTATTAGGAGACTACCTCGTAGGTACGTCGTTTCTTATTTCCTTTCTAACTAGTGGTGGCAAAATGGGTTGATTGGATAATGGAAATACGCTTATTTTAGAATATGTTAGCATTAAGTTTGGGTCAAAACTAGCTGCGTTGGCTGGTCAACACTTTTTTTGTCCATCTTTTTAGTTTAATTGCTCGTATTATTGATGTACTATTACAAAATTAAATTATCAAATATAAACTTGTCTTTTAATTGTCAGAATAGATGATTCTGGTTAATATGATTTTTTGGGTCTCTCTCTGTCGAAGGGTCTTTCAGATACTTCAAAAATATTTAAACACTTCTTATGAACCAAGTTCGGTTTTTTTTTTAAAGAAATAATTTTTACAACATACTTTGGCTTTACGGTGCAGGTTGATGGTGAATCTACCAGATGCCTCAAACAGGGAGAAAATTTTGAGAGTAATATTGGCAAAAGAGGAAATGGTACCTGATATTGATCTTGAAGCAGTGGCTAATATGACTGATGGCTACTCCGGAAGCGATTTGAAGGTTTATCATTGTCCCTTCTCAATTTGTGCAAAAAGTTTTGAACATTTCCCATTTTGGTGTTTTGCAGACAGCATTTACATATGTTATTACAACTGTTGTGTTTTTCACATTGTGTTTGGTTATCTTATGAAATTTCAGAATCTTTGTGTGGCAGCTGCCCATTATCCAATAAGAGAAATTTTGGACAAGGAAAAGAAGGTTTGTCTCTTTGATAATTAATAATCCATACCTACTATATTTTAACGTGATTAGGTTTGATTTTATGTGAACATAGAAATTCAGCTTAAAAGTACTACACATTTAAACCTCACATTTGACTGAGTTTTGTCCACATTTTTATTATAATTTGTGCACATTGTACAGGCCAAGGCTACTGCTTTAGCTGAAAATAGACCATTGCCTCCTTTGCTTACCAGTGAAGATGTTCGCCCTTTGATTTTGGATGATTTTAACAAGGCACATGAACAGGTATGGTACATAAGAATCAAAACTATGTGCATCATGTTAGGGTTTAAATTACTACGTATGTCATATTAGAGGTGGCATTTTTAACCCCGTTTATACCGTTTAATTGGAAATGTGTCGAATCAAGTTAACTTATTGAAAATGTTCTTGTGGTTGCTTCTTAGTTCTTACTTTGAGACTGGTCAAATTTTTCTATGTGGAGTTACCACTGGTCAATCTAAAGAAAATATTAAATTGAAAATTATTGGTAATGTTTCAGTTTCAAGTCAATACCATCAAATGTAGTTTGTAATGATGGTAGTGGATCGAAGTTTAATATTTACAAAAAAAAGTTTCTATAAAAGGATTGTCTCAAATTTCATGGGATATACATGCAAGGAAAGTTCTGTTTTCTTTGAAAAAGTTGCCGACATTTTGGAGTTACTTCGATTATACTAAATAGAATACTATTTGCAGATATGCGCAAGCGTATCATCAGATTCAGCAAATATGAACGAACTGGTGCAATGGAATGAACTATATGGAGAAGGTGGATCAAGGAAGAAGCAGCCCTTGAGCTATTTCATGTGATTAATTGATTGCATCAAGTCATTAATAATTCTTTTGTTCGTTCCTAATTTATCTATCTCCCCCGAATCCCAAGAGCCTCCTTTTGTCTATCAGTTAACTATTAGGCTCCTCTACCTGTATAGGAATCTAACTAATCTATCTCATTATCATATCTAATGCTTACCAAATTGCTGACTCTAACTTGGTTTTTTCTTCTAGAATATTAATGAATCAACTTGGAATGGTAGTTCTTGAGCTCTGATAGTACGATGTTGCATGTTATTGGCTCTTTTGCCGCGTAGTGTGTTTATTCATTGTAGCAGAATATTTATGGCTAGTCTTTCATTAACCATTGCTGACTGTTGCTGCCTAGCGATACATTGATTTGTTTTGAATAAAGTTCAACTGAATTCGAATAACCAATTGATCCACCTAAGTTTTGGTTGACTCGATTAGAAATCCAGAATGCACTCCAGCTAAAAATGTAATGAACTTTAACAAGTGATTCAATTTAGTACGTGATGATGATGTGTCACCAAATTGAAACACTTATGAAAGTTCGTTGCATTTCTACAACTTAAAAAAAGTTCGCGTAATAGATCGGTACATTTGAAAAAATACATTGCTGTTATTCGACCAAATCCCTATTAAATAACATAAATTTAAAGACATTGTTACACCAGCTTCTTTCTAAAGCTTCTTGCTTAAAATCTCTCAACAAGGGTGCTACTCCGCATTTGATAATGTCTAGCATCTAGCAAATACGTTTATTTGAATTATTGAACCAACCCCATGATCGAGGCAAATCGAAGATGGGCTGGTACGCAAACAGAATTCATTTGAAGTTTGTAGTTTGACTAGCATTTCAATGCTGACAATTTGAATTATCGGAGGAACCAAAAATTAAAAACCCAAAATTCTAGTCTGCAGGTAGTAACCATTTCAATAGGATTATGAATGTTAAGCAATGCCAGTTTTTAGTACGAAAACTATTTACTCTCGACAACCCTAAAAAAGATTAGAAAAAAATAAAAATGAAATGGCTTCGCCCGGGTTCGAACCGGAGACCTTCAGTGTGTTAGACTGACGTGATAACCAACTACACCACGAAACCTTGTTGACTCATAAACGAATTTTATAAAGAAGACACATGGTTCAGATAAACGGTGACTGTTCTCTTGACCAGAATATTTTGAGGTCGATATGCACATAGCAATAACATTTAACCAATAAAGACTACATTTTGATTAAAAAGTCTTGAACCTATGCAATCTTTTGAGCTCAAACCACAATTATTAACGTATACGTAAACTTGAAAACGTCTATTAGACTTTAATTCATATGTGTCATCAGGGCATTGCTTCAGTGGTATCACTCTTTCACCGCAAATGTTCACTTGACCTAAAAAACTTTTGAAGAAATAATTCATGTGTTTTAATCCCAACTCCTAGCTAAAGGTCATTGGAAGTCTATACATGTGCTCAATGACTAAAGTGATACTTGGATAGTTGGGTAAGAGTCGGTCGTTACCCAAAAATGATTCACGGGGTCAGAGTTTCTCCGTTTAAAACCTTTTGGAGACTAATTCATATGTTTACAAACTCAAACTCAGCTCATTATATGTTTCTTACTTACACGACTAATTTCTTAAACTCGAGCTCTAATAATTTTATGTTTCTGCTTTCTAGTGCACATGACTCGATATGCTACAGCTCAAGTCCATACATGCACATAAAACATTACAAGAACTTTAACCTTATTACATCATAAGACATTTATGGTTGAAACTTTTGACACTAAGATACAAGGTTAAGGAACATGAAGAAACAAGCACTAAAACTTATAGATGCATACTGCATCCAGATTGAATGATTTTGATTAAACAAAGTGATAACAAAAGAAGACTGATATATAATAGAGCTTGCATTGTCATGAAAAAGAAAATAAAAACACCAAAAATTAACTTAAGGTTAAAAAAAAAAGGTTAATTATGGTACAACATACACCAAAATCTTTAACACTCTAATACGGCCTATGCCTATTTTTCTTGCTTTTCTTGGTGTTCTTTTCAACCAATGAAGTTGATATCCATGAATGATTGATATCAGATGAGGCATCCGACAACCAGCAACACAAGCGTCCGTCTTCACCACCCGTCCACCCAAAAATCCCTTGGGTTTGGCTAATCCCAGATTTTATGGTGGCTGAAGGTAACACACTCCTCACGACACCCGTATGACCACCATGAAGAACTGCTTCTGGAGATAGTATTGATCTCATTCCTCCTTTATAAGCTACAGGGAAGTAGCCCAAACTGCCGCCGCCATTAGTGGCACCTATAACCCATAAATGATCATTGGCAGCTGAGTAGTGACAGTCAACAAAATAGTCAACCTGCATGATTAAACAACACGACGATGAATGTTCAAAATCTAAATGTGTTATTATACGTTATATCCATGAGTATTTGAATAAAACTACAGAAAATAAAAATGCTCATAAACCATTAAACTTGCCACTTTTGTCCAAGACCAGTCATCTTCACAGATATTAGAGTTTCATTGCCAATTTGCATGCATAATAATTTTAAAAACTTATTCTATCTAAAAGCACAAAGTGAGACGTCACGTACTTGATCTAGAGCCCAGCTGTTAGAGGCCAAAGTCCGAGCATCCTCAAAGTTGGCTTCAAGTCTTGAATCATTCAAATCCCAAATACTGAAAAGGAAGACGTAGCAAACCAATAAATAATACTCAACTAAGATCATAAAACTGGTTATATACCAGATAAGTCAACACGTTTAACACTTTCTCATCCATCATTTACGATTCACTATAAGCCATGAATGTGTCAACGACAATTACAAAAACCAATATATAATGATACAAATCCTTGTATAAAGTGATTTAAATGGTGGTATCCATAGATAATAGACTTTCAGCGACCTTTTTTTTGCCTATTTGGCTCCTTCCCCTTTTAGCTAAAATTTTGATTTTATGCATTTGGTATATAACATTCAAACTCAGGCCTTTCAAATTTAGAGACCTTCCTATACTTTTATAAGGTTACACTGTAAAAAAGTCTAGTCTACCATTTCATGATTAATTTGTTTGTAAGTAGTAAACATCAAATTATTAACACAAAGTTATACATAAAAATAAAAGTACCTTAAAGTTTCAATATGAGTCAAACACCACAACTTGTCGTATGTCCCTCCAAAGAAACCCACCTTCCCAATCGAAGTCCCCACATTCATCACCTTCATAACATCAATTGTGGATACAGAATCATACGGAGTATCAAACTAACAAAATGAAGAAGATAAACAGATTAACTAGTTCTGTATCAGATAGCACCAAAAAGATGCTTAGAATGAGATATCTGTTAGATCAATACTTACTGATTCCATATGATCTTCGTCATTGATTTCTCCACTGGTATCAAAGGTACAAATTAATCCATCAATAGAAGCAGATACAAGCTTATTCTGCTGACCCGGTACAAAACGAACCTATACAATTGTCCAGATACAAGCATTCTTAAAAAAAACAAAAAAAATAATGAAAGCTATTAACTAGTTCAAGTGGACATAAATAAAGCTGGATCCATATTCTTCTAAATCATTTGTGTAATTGTGCTTAACATGAACAGAATCATAGAACTAGAACACACACCTGTGTAACGTCATCCATATGAGACTCCTCTAAGCAGGCTACCTGATTCTTGCTTCTCCAATCCCAAAAAAGTATCTATGCATATGAGAAAGACAATCAAAAGACAAAATGGCTGCTAAAGAGACACTAACACATATAACATATGCTCTTCCTGCACGCCATTTGTGCATATATGGGCTACAAGAACTACTTCTTAAAATCTTGTATTATTGATAATAATAACCCATTATGAACTCAAATTGCAAGCAACTTAACATTTGAATTCTATGATTGAAGTATGAGTTCCTTATACTACATTGTATTTTCATATCTTAAAGTATACTTGTGTACGGATAAAATAAGCTTTCATCGATATCGTTTAGTTTCAGAATTCTGCTTAATGTGATTAAGCCGGAACTAATCATAGGGACATATGGGAGTCTAATAACATATATGTGTCATAAACTCATAACAAAATGCAGAGCAAATGCAACAACATCGTTTACTTTGTTGCAAATTCAATATGAGATGATTGGTTGCTAATTCAATGTGTTCTTTATCAAGTACACTTAAAACTTAAAAGAGGACATAGGTCCATTTCTGCATATTTGCAACTCTAATCTGAATAATAAGCCAGTGCAGTTAAACGCAATTCAATATAACACCATTACCTGAGACTTACAACCTGCAGCAAGAAGGTTATCACCTGTTCCACCAAACGAAAAGCTAAATATTTCTTGTGACGGACCAGCATTAAGACAGGCTACCTACAATTCACGTACATAACATCAACCAAACTTTACCACTACATTTACACAAAACTAAAAACCAATCACGCAAAAAAAAAAATTTCATTAAAAACGCAAACAATAACCACCTGCTGATACGACCGGGTATCCCACGCTCTAAGAGTCCCATCAGACGAACACGAATACAACACATTCCCACTCAACAATATCTCATTAATACTATCCGAATGTTGTCCTTTACAACATTCTCCAACGAACTGTCCTGTCACAGGCGAATACAATTTCACTGTATTTGACGACAACGATACCGCCATCGTTGTCCAATCCTCCCTAAAAAAAATAAAATAATAAATAAAAAATAAAATTAAACACAATTATATTATCATAAGTATAACTAAAAAATGTGTTTTTAAAGGTTGGAATTGGGTTTGTTTTATAACGTACTTGTGAACAATTTGGAAAATGTAATCATCACCGAAATTAGTTTGGATTGTGTTTTTTAAGGCGAATTTTTTGGATGATGACGTGGCGGTGATATTATGTTGTTGTTGGTGTTGGTTGTTTGGTTCTATGTCCATGTCGGTGGTCTCCATGTGCGGCGGGGATGTTATGTGTTTTTTTTTCCGGCAAGGGTTTATGTTCTTCAATGTTTTTGCATTTTGTGTTTGTTATGTTTGTTGTTGAAATAGGTTTTTGTGTTTTGTGACTTTGCCCTTCTAAGTTCACAAAAGGTACAAAAAGACTTCAAGATTCAACACCATACTCTATTGACACGTGGTAACGATGACCAAATCACCGCCATATCAGCTCCACATCATCTAGCTCCACATCATCTTTCAAAATATAGCCAAATATTTATAGTTGCGACCACCAAAATAACCACCATTCACACACAAACACACATAATGACCAAACTGTTGTTTAGTCCGCCATACAACAAAACCCACAAGAAATGACCACCGGCATACGTGGTGGTGTTGAAGGTGTAAAGGTGTTAATGTGTAGGATGGGGTTAACGTGTCGTGTGCAATACCATGTCCATCGGTTTAAGAAGTTTATCTATGTAAATATTGGTTTATGATTACAGATGTATATGATACGAGACAACTCGTAAGTTACTAATAACAACAATACCCAATCCTGTTGGAGTGAGGTATAAAGGAAGTTAGTTGAGATCTGCATGCATCATAATTCAGCATAAATGGTTTCAGCTAGTCAAATTAAAGCTACTCTTGTTTTCAAATCAAGTTCGAGCTCTAAATTACATATTTTTTTAACCTTATCGAGCATAGGTTAAATAACGTTGTTACATTCTTTTATATACTTATAGTTACTTAATTTACATATACATTAATAAGTGTATAACACGAGCCGAGTTGAGCTTAATATCCTGATGATTTATCAAGACTAAACTTAAAATGTGAGCTTATTAGAGCTAAAGTTTTTGAAGAGTTGACCTCAAACTTAATATATAAAGCTCAATCTCAGACCTTTTTAATTTTGGGTGTGTCTAGATGCGATTTTATATGAGCATATGAGAATTAAAGATTTTTAAATAAGTTATAAGCTCTTATGAGCTCTTTTTTTGGTAACCATGATTTTTGACTTTTTGGCTAATTAATCCACGAGGGGTCGCCACACAGAATCAAATCAGGTAAGTCCTCTTTTTTCAAGAGGTTCGCCTGACCCGTTAGAGTTGTTTGCACCTAGCAAGAATTGGCCTCGAGATATCATAAAATTTAGTGTGATAGTCACAAGACCCTTTACCACTAGACTACCCTAAGTGGTTTAAGCTAAAGCTAATGAAAAAGATCTTTTAGAAGATGACTATTGATTGTACTCCCTCCGTCCCAACATAATTGTCCTCATTTGACTTTTTAATGTCTTAATTTCTCAACTTTGATCTTTAATATTTTTGTATGTGTTATATAATACTTGATGAAAATTATAGCAATGAAAAAACATTTAAAAACCAATTCATTCATATATTTTGCATCAATTATTATATAACACAAACAAAAATATTTAAGATCAAAGTTGAGAAATTAAGACTTTCAACAGTCAAATGAGGACAATTATTTTTGGACGGAGGGAGTATTTAGTTAAATTTATTAAGCATTTTTAAATTATTTTAATGCAATTGTACAATAAAAATTAAAACTCTAGCTTCCAGCGTATAATATAAGCTCTAATTCCAACTCAAGTTACACTTCAGTTAGTGATAGCAAAAAACCCGAACTCGACGGAGAAACGTGAAACCGACTTTTTGAGGTGGGGCGGGGCATGCTTATCGGATTACGGGACCGACTTTTATCGGGTTCGGGGCAGGGAGTAGGGCACACATCCGCAACCCGCCCCCTCCTGAAACATATATATACATATAAATCTGTTATATTCATATAGTGATATGTTAATATTTACATAGTAAAAACATGATTCTCAAATTTTTGTTAGTTTTCTTTGTAAAAACGCAAATTCTGATTATAAAAGCTTCTTTTATGTCATATGTTTAAAAGAAGCTTTGATTTTTAAAGGGATGATTGTCATTATTTATGTTATTTTTTTCAAAACTTATTAATGTTAGTACTTAATGTATTATTAGTGAGTTCTTGATTCTTCTTGATGTTATTACATATAATCATATTGCTAGTATATGGTGTGAAATAATAATAAATGGGGAACATTATATATTTGGTGGAGCATTGTGCTTAAAAAGACGCTCTGATGGATTCCGATGGGGATCAGGGCGGGTTTAAGGGAGAATCTCTCCCTAATAAACCGCCTCGATGAGATACCCAATGGGGATCGAGGTGGGTTCGCAGTGTAGTTTGCTAATCGAGTTTGGGGATCAGGATCGTCTCTCCTCTGCAAACCCGCCCATTGCTATTCCTTCTTTCAGCTAATTTCGCCAAACGCATCGTTGGTCGTTTCATAAAACCACTTTTAACTTGTATATATTTACTTATTTAGGGAGGTTGCACACTCCAAAATTTTATTGGGACATTCATATGTACAAACAGTTGAAGCACAGTATTAATACTATACAAGTATTTAATGCACAGATAAAGTGTATCAATCATTTTTGAAAGTGTGCAAATCAATTCCCATCTATTTACCTCCTTGTGTCAGCTCACAACATTTGATAGTTAGAGACCAAAGCATTAAAAAACAGGGACCATTAATGTAGTTTAGTCCAAACTATATTAAACAAGACAAAACCCAAATCCTAAACCCTAATAAACCCTCCATCCATCCACACCCACTTCACCTCCATCCTCACAAACACAAAAACACAAACTACCAATCATGGGTGGATCTAGAAGAAAATACAAAAGATCAAGAGTGAACAAAGTCCGTGTAGGTCTCCCTAAGAAAAACCCAAACGTATTCAAACCAGCTTTCACAATCCCACCTAAGCTCAAATCAATAGTAGACTTATCAAAAATCAAATGGGATGACCAAGGCAGTGTCTTAGAAAACTATAAAACATTTGGCGTTGTTTCCAACCCCAACTTGTTGGGTGTTCGTAACCGTACTTCCAAGATTATTGAAAGTGAGTCTTTGCAGTTGCCTCCGCCGAAATTAGATGGGCCTATGGATGAGTTTGAGCCTATTGATTCGGGAAGCGAACTCGAAGAGGATGGTAAGTGTTTATTTTCGGCTTTTCGCGCGTATGAGCTTATTTTGTTTTGTATTTTGATATTAAAAAAAAGACCCTTTTATTTATTTTGATTGATTTAGGTTGTTGAATGTGTTTTGATTATGGCGATAGTTAATTGTGGAAATGTATTATGTGTAACATTTTGGCTGTTGCCGAAATAATTTTTGGTTAGATGCTTATTGCAAGCTATTAAAGACGTGGTTATTGTAAACTATCAAAAGTGATTTTAATGTTTTGGTGTTTAAGTCTTATGTAATAGGAGTCCACCGGCATGAATATATATGATACGTTCTCAATGCACACTCTTTGTTCTCTCGAGCTGGTTATAATGCTGAATACAATGTGTTTCTAAGTATAGTTTTGTTCATTTTAGTTGGTTCACTATGACTGGCTAGTCGGTAGACTAACAGGCTATGTTTTTGCTTCTTGGGGCTCATTATGAACAAGGGTCAATAAATGAGGTTATGTTTCACTATGAATTTGGTTTTGAGTTTCGGGTTTTACTGTCGAAGGTGGTAAACGGGGTTAATTGTTATGCCTACAATCACCAAATCTTACTTTTTTGTGAAGGAGATTTTTCGTTTTCCTTAAACATTGATACACCTTTTTCGGCCTTATACCTCACTATCTCATTTGTTATTCCATTGTCTCTAACATGTTAGAGTTTTGGTTTGTTAGGTTTGTTTTTGGAATAGAAGTTACGAGTACATTAGTTATGGATAATGCGTGAATGAGTATAAATTATATCATTTTTCAACTACATAAGAGCCCAATAAAACAATGATTTAATAGGGTTTGCAACAATATGAACGACATCGAATGAAATCACTGTTTAGCTCAGGAATGGAATAAGGTGTTATAATGTATTTGACAGAAGGTAGCCTTTATGCCTTTGTAATCCGGAAATTTGTAGCAAAAATGAAATATCTTGTTAACCGACAAGATTGACTTGGTAGTTTGGTGTATACTTTTTGACCAGTTTGTCACATTTTTCGAGATAAAACAAAATATTATTGCTACTTATAAAGTCAAGTATACATTTGATCAAAGCTTGTTAATGTTATTAAGCGAGTAATTCTACAATTTACCAAACAACCCATTTCTTGCTAGTTAGATCTGATTATTTTGACGGAAAAAGTTCCAGAGTCATCAGTCCACAATAATTTGTTTCACAGCGCATTTTACAATCAGAAGGGATCCTGAAAGAAAACGTTCTCACTGTCGAAATGATTTTTTTTCCTGATTTAGTGAAACATAGACCGAAAGTTTGTTTCATGTTCATTTTATATTGGTTGTCATTGCATCCCGGTATCCTATTGCAGATTGTGTTGAGGCACATACACATTTTTTTTAATCATCAACTACACCTGAACTTCTTCATTATGTGGTATTATATTGTTGCAAGTTGGATAATTACTCCTTTGTTTCTTCTGCTCATGTGTTTTATCTTCTTTTTCGAGTTTTTGATGCTATTCTATTGCCAATGTTTTTTATTTAGTTTATAAAGGGTCAGCCCTATAATGATATTATTACTTATTTGGTATCGCAGATGTAAAAACAGCACTTGGGAAACACCGTACTGATGGAAAATCTGCCCCGTTGCAACCACTAACCGCTATTCAACGAGTTCATATCAAAAGGCTCGTAGACAAATATGGGGATGACTATCAGGTGAGAAATTCACATGCTAAGATACATGATTTAATAGTTTGTGACATGGTAAAAGTTTAGCTGAGCGGGTAACATTTGGTATTTATCGGGTATTCAAAGCACTTCTTGTCCAAAACTAATGAACACATAGTTTGTCTGCTATGATTACAATTATTATATTACTCCAATAAGATTCATTCTTTTCTTCTACTCACTAGCATCTCATTGTGCAGCGCATGTTCATGGATACCAAACTTAACAAGTTGCAGCATTCAGTTGCTACCCTTGAGAAGCTGTGCAAGAGATATGACATGTATAAAGATAAGAATCCGATGCTCGTTCCCCTTTGATTTATTACCTAGATCGAGAACTATGCTAGAGATGGCACTCTGTTAGTCACTAGAAGTTGTATTTTACTGCAAAATTTCAAAATTTTATCTTAGTTTTGACATTTCAGTGTAATCGTATATGTTTACATGGTAATGTATGCAACTATTTACTTTGATTTATGAGGTGTCTCTATTATGTTTCGTTATTATTGTTTTCTGTCAAAATAACAAAATTTATACACTACTTATGATTTGATATGCTATACCATGTCAGATAATAAATTAAATGCTAGCTCGAAAAAACTATTCTTATAAAGATGTATAATGCTTGTATGTACACAACGATTAAAATAAATCGTAAAACAATATAAAAACTTAAACAAGGCTTCTGCACAAATAATGCAGGTGCTAATTTATTGAGGGCTTGATATGAAGATACTAATGTTTAAATACCGAGAAATGCCCGTGACTGTGATTCCCAGTGTTCTTTTGCCTGTCGAATCCTTTCTACTCTTTCGTGTTGCAGTCTTTCCTCCCAATATTTAGGACAGCTGTTTAAGTATGCAAACTTTGTTAAGTAACCGTGTTTTATTTTTAAGTTCTGCAACTATGGTTATATAGGGTTAATAAACTGTACCTTCTACTCAGCAGAATGTTAAGCTCATCTAAATGAAGAGCTCCTTCATAAACACCCGCCTGTAAATAAACCAAAACAACATGTTCATTCTCTCAGACTACAGTTATAAAGAATGGGTTAATGGTGATTAGAGAAAACCAGCGTCAGTTGATTATACCTCTCGACAGAGAGGGCATTTTGAAGTGTGCCTTGCTGCTTTTAATCCATCTACAATAGTTACTGATCCAGACTTGCAAGCGCACATGTAGCAGAATATGTGCCCACAAGTTAGAGACACTGAGTCGAACACAGTATCCTGTTTACACAGATTCAATGACAGAATAAACAGCTTTTCATTAAAAAAATCAACAAAATGCTAAAAATCATTTTGATATCATAACACAAATAAATAAAGTAAAGCATTATTGTGTTGTGAATCAAGGTTCCGAAAAAGAGATACAGGTTGACTATCAAAGCCAACAAATTAATTTGCGTTTTATTAGATTCTCGGGAAATCTTTACAAATATTAATCTAATGTTTTGGGAAAGCTATATTCCTAGTTTTGAAACCATGAAAACGATATACAAAGACTGCCAAACAATTAGAATCGGTCAATGCTTGGCTCGATTTACAAATTCAAGTGGCACATAAACAATGCAGACAGTTATGCAGAAAGCAAAGAATTTAGCAAAGATTGAGACAAGACTTACCAAGCATATAGAACAAGTCAAATCAATCTCAAGTTTGAAGGTATCAGAGAGCTCACAAGAAAGTGATGGTTTGCCGTCTTTGAACACTAGAGAGCAACCCTCGAATAGTTCTGAGGTTTTTTTGGTGTTCATGGTTGTTTCCCTTAAGTTAATATGGAATGCGATAAGTTCACATAGCCATGGAGACTGAAGGATCTCCATGTGCATACTTTGGACTTGTGACCTAAACGCTTGCCCGTGCTTAGAGTAATGTACCTATGGTTAAAAATATAACACAGCTAAGACATTTTGTAGTTGTGATAAGTTAAGTGGACGAGAAACACTTTTTGTCCAAGATTTCAACAACAAAATTGTAGTGTTTCAGTAATAATCCAATTTTTTGTCACATGTTGGGCGACTTTCAACATGGTTCCATGTCCTCTTTTAGCTAATTTTTATATATGACCAATATGACCCGATTGAAACAAAAATCCTACTGAATTTAACTCGTTAACCAGTAAATGAGCCAAAAATAACCACATCTAACAATAATCGAAGATACACACCTTGTCATATTTCTTGAGAATTTTACGCATAGCAATGGCATTGATAATTGCATACCCAACAAGGTCTTTTCCTTCTTTAACTAAAGCACCATGGTTTCCTTGTACCTTGTCTTTGAACCAAACATAGTACTTCCGAAACCCTGTTGCTAGATGTACATCAAGCAGTTTTCGTGCACGTTTGTTGAAACATCCAACCACTTCCGACATTTCTTTGAGAAGAGAAGGAAAGAACGTTCCATCGCACACTATACAAAAAATGTAACAATCATAACACAGTTACACAAACACTGCACCTTAGGGAAAACTCAACAAAATGTGATGAACAAATCAAAACTCATCATTAGCTAGAAAAAAGTATCTAATCCTATGTATATAAATTCAACAATACTAAAATACGAATATAAATGCAAGAAAAAAATATTACCAGGGCAATGATGAGGGCAAATAGCGGAATCAGAAGGATCGATAAGAGGCAAAGACGATGATTGTGATCGATGAGAGTTTTGTGAAAGAGTCGTATCAGTACGACAACGCTTCAAGATCTTCTTTAGATTCTTAAAACCAACAGCAGGTAATTTCTTCTGATCTTGTGTTTGCATGTACTCCTGATATTTCTTGCAGAATTTCATCTTGTCTCAACAGATGTATATAAACAAATTATACCGTTTTTCGCAAGAAAATAAAATTTGGATATGATTCCTATCTGATCTTTATAATTATGTAGTTTTCAATGTATGATGAAGATGATGTTCATGAACATTTGGAAAATGAAATTTACATGTATTCATATACGAGTATTTTATAGTTTATATGGGTTAATTAAATATTAGTTAAAGTTGTATAGATAGCAACGTAAAAGATGTTTTAATCATATGTGCCAATTCGAAAAGACCAACAAGAAGGGCAACTTGGTCAATGTCACCTTTTTTTAGCCTTTATCTTATCTTTTTCTGTTGTATTTTTTATCTTAATCCAAAGGTAAAAAGTTATTAATAGTAACTTTAAACATCAAAGTTGCCCATTAAAACAAAAGGTAACTATTAACTAGTTGTGTGTGTTTGTGTGAGTTATTAGCTGCAATAATACGTAAGGAATATTTATCATTATGTAAAAGTGTATGTCATGTACTGTGGAGAGATGTTATGTCAAACTTTACGTGATTCCTTTAATGCTAGCTAACAACTTATTTTGATTCTTGTGAGTTGCAAACTCTCAACCACTAGTAAAGCACCCCCATAAAATCAAATATTTTACATGAATATAGACAACCATCATAACATCATTTGACTAGGACATTTTCAATATGTATGTTAGCTTTCAAAACCAGAAAAAATGAGTTTCTGACTTTGGCATCCACTCGGGTTTAATATGAGATGACACTTTACATAAACGAGGATGGCTTCGACCCGCGGCGGGGCGTTGGTCATGCACGTAAATGCGTGTCAGTTTTTTTATAGCGTGTTTAGGGTGCACGGTTTGGCATTTTTAGCGAAATAGTCCAAAAGACTCAGGCAACGTGAGCAGTCATCCAAGCAGGTTTTGCGGAGTTATTTGATGCGGTTGTTTTACGTCAAAATATTTTTTGTATCCCGAACTTATACGAAAAAAANAAAAAAAAAAAAAAAAAAAAAAAAAAAAAAAAAGGCCAACAGTTGTTTAAAAGAAAAGCCCAGCAATTATTGCGTTGGGCCTAAAAAATAGCCCAAGAGAGAAACGGGATTTGGGCCAGGCTATCGGTAAACGTTGGGCTTGGTTGGATGATGTAAATTTGACGTCAGTTGACGCTCTACTAGTATATAGTAATGAAACCAACAAGTATAATAATCATAAGCATTGAAACACTAGGGGCTCGTTTGATTCACTGGAATCCGATGCAATCTGTTGTAATTGTAATCTAAATTACATTACAATCCTGTTTGGTTGACAGGATGGATGGAATTTTAATTCAGATTACATTACATTGGGTGTTTGGTTTGCAAGGTAATGTAATTGGATTACAACCAATCACGTCCAGTGATGTAATTCAGATTACATAGCAAACTTGATGGAATGTGTTGAATTACGTTGTAATTCGGATTTATACCAGTTAAATATCTGTAGTTATCTTTTATCGTTATTATTAACATATTTTATAATTCTAAAAAAAAAAATTATAATAATTAGTTTTTTATTATTACTTTTATATTATATATGAATATATAATTAATTTTTTAATAAATACTTTTATATTAAATTTATGATTTTTATTTTTTATTATATTTAAAAAAGTATTATTATTATTATTATTGTTATTATTTTATTATTATTTAATATTATAATTATTATATTATATTATTATTATTATTATTATTATTATTATTATTTTATTTTATTACTATTATAATTATTATTATTATTATTATTATTATTATTATTAAATAATATTTATTATTATTATTATTATATTTATTATTTAATATTATGAATATTATATTATATTATATTATATTATTATTATTATTATTATTATTATTATTATTATTATTAATGTTTTTTTGAATTACATTACGTTGCAAGTCAACCAAACATAATGATAATTCCAACACATTACAATTCCAACACATTTCAATTCTTTGAATTACAATTCATTCCAAGGATTACAATTCCTTCAAAAACATTCTGCGAACCAAACACACCCTAGGTCTTTTTGGAATAATTATAGACTTGTGTCACAACTCACACAAACATTTGTTAATTTATCAAAAATTAAATATAGCTTGACTTGCACATGGGTTGCATTTGTATGGGTCGAGTACGGGCCATTATTTTTTGGGCCTGACTTCACTACGTGACTACGTGTAACACTTGTTTATTTGTTCATCATGATAATCTATAAACATGTTTGTAGTTTGCTCTTTGAAAATGTACGTGGGTTTCAATATTAATTGTTTCATACATATAAAGTTAGGAGACACAACACCAGTTTTTACAATCTTTCAGTTTTCATGTAGATTAGTGTGTTCTAATAAGAACGAATCTCGTTAATTTTTACAATCTTCCAATTACACAAGGGATGAGAGGCAATGGCGACTAGTTGTGGACAAACAATGGAAAAATCGGAGGAGAAATAGAACAAGAAATGAATCGTAAAAGTCTAATGTATTGCATATTTATTAAGTAGAAGTTACATAAAGAAGATTTATACTCTCTTGCTTTTCTATACATTAGGTGATTTTTGTTTTTTAGATGTATCACTACAAGCCACAAACTCCATGTTGATCTGACTCGCAACCAACTTAGATACTACACGTATGTCCATAGCTTGCACTTTCATTTTCAAAGCAATACTCAAAGCTACTAGAAGCGCCTCATTTCGAGAACTCAAAAAACCAACTCAAATTCCAACAATACAATATTGTTTGGAGCAGATGTTAAATATGTCAGATTATATTAGCAACGTTATCCAGATAATGTGATCACTAATATTTTAATCGTTTGCCAATAAAAGATGCGGTGAGGACCGATAGTTTAGCGAGAAATGGGAGGTTTAAGTGGACTTTGCACACCGATGTCATAGTTGATGAGGATTTCTTTTATTATTTAACAAACAAGTTTAATGGGAGGCATGTAACTAGATTGTTACTTCAACTTAAAGGTTCCATAAGAAGGTTTGTCTTCTCCATAGAGCCCAAAACGCTATGTGGACTAGAAGGCTTGAATTATGAAGAGATTCAGGATTGGCTTTTGTTTTTGGCACGGGAAGGAATTCAGGAGCTCACAATTAGAAACTGGTATGGTGAACCACTTACGTTGCCAACCCAACTTTACTCTTGTATGGAGTTGAAACATCTGGAACTTCATTATTGTACTTTTCCTACTTTGGAATGTTTTTGTAGTTTTCCAAATCTATTGAGCTTAGAATTGTGTTATGTCAATTTTCAAAGCGGTAAATTTTAGGAGTTTATTGTAACACCCCCAACTCAAATATGGCAGCTATCGTGCTGGGGGTATTACGCAAATAGAAACCAAGCACATTTATAGCTAACGACCACGACTCGGGACGTTTATAAATGTGACCAAACACATCATTCGAATTACAAACCGTTTAGATTTCACCAAACATAGTACTTTCGAAACCCTGTTGCTAGATGTACATCCAGCAGTTTTCGGGCACGTTTATTGAAACATCCTACCACCGCCGACATCTCTTTGAGAAGAGAAGGAAAGAACGTTCCATCGCACACTACACAATAATGTAACAATCATTACACAGCTACAGAAACACTGCACCTTAGGGAAAAACTCAACAAAATGTGATGAATAAATTGAAACTCATCATTAGCTTGAAAAAAGTATCTAATCCTATGTATATAAATTCAACAATACCAAAAATACGAATATAAATGCAAGAAAATATTACCAGGGCAATGATGAGGGCAAATAGCGGAATTAGAAGGATCGATAAGAGGCAAAGACGATGATTGTGATCGATGAGAGTTTTGTGAAAGAGTCGTCGTATCAGTACGACAACGCTTCAAGATCTTCTTTAGATTCTTAAAACCAACAGCAGGTAATTTCTTCTGATCTTGTGTTTGCATGTACTCCTGATATTTCTTGCAGAATTTCATCTTGTTTTGACAGATGTATATAACAGATTATACCGTTTTTCGCAAGAAAGTAAAATTTGGATATGATTCCTATCTGAGCTTTTTAATTATGTAGTTTTCAATGTATGATGAAGATGATGTTCATGATCATTTGGAAAATGAAATTTACATGTATTCATATACGAGTTTTTTTTTTTTTTTTTTTTTTTTTTTTTTTTTTTTTTTTTTTTTTTTTTTTTTTTTTTTTTTTTTTTTTTTTTTTTTTGAAATTAAGTATTTTATAGTTTATATGGGTTAATTAAATATTAGTTAAAGTTGTATAGATAGCAACGTAAAAGATTTTTTAATCATATGTGCCAATTCGAAAAGACCAACAAGAAGTGCAACTTGGTCAATGTCACTTTTTTTTAGCCTTTATCTTATCTTTTTCTGTTGTGCGTTTTATCTTAATCCAAAGGTAAAAAGTTATTAGTAGTATGGTTTTAATCAAATATAAGAATTTGACATGAAAGTTGCCCAAAACAAAAGTTGACTATTAAGTATGTTTGGCGACAGGTAGCAGTAAGCAGTAGCAGTAAGCATTAGTTGCTTGTTTAAAAAACGTGTTTGGTAACGTAGCTGTAGTTGTAATTATAAAATGTAAAATTACGTAAAAGGGCATATACTTATGAATGAATGTTATTTTTTAAGGGTAAATTGGTAATATTAAAAGTAAACGCTAGCGGTATATTGGAAAGCTTCTTTAAGAAGCATTAAGATTGCAAGCTTTTGAGGTGTTGTTAAACGCTAGCAGCAATGTTGCCAAACAAGCGTTAAGACTGGAACGCTTGTCGCTTGTCGCTTACTGCTCTTAAACGCTTCCAAAAAGGTTTTGCCAAACATGTAATAGTTGTGTGTGTCTGTGTGAGTTATTAGCTGTAAAAATACGTAAGGAATACTTATCATTATGTAAAAGTGTATGTCATGTACTGTGGAGAGAGGTTATGTCAAACTTTACGTGATTCCTTTAATGCAATTGCTAGCTAACAAGTAACGACTTATTTTGATTCTTGTGAGTTGCAAACTCTCAACTCCCAAAAAGAATCATAGCTTTTTGATGTAAGTAAAGCACCCCCATAAAATCAAACATTTTACATGAATATAGAAACCCATCCCTAACATCATTTGACTTGGACATTTTCAATATGTATGTTAATTAACTTTCAAACCCAGAGAAAATGAGCTTCTGACTTTGGCATCCACTCGGGTTTTATCTGAGATTACACTTTACATAAATGAAAGCAACACAAGTATAATAATCATAAGCATTGAAACACTAGGTCTTTTTGGAGTTTGGAATAATTATAGACGTATAATTGTGTCACAAACTCACAACTCACAAACATTTGTTAATTTATCAAAAATTAAATATAGCTACGTGTATGGGCCATTATTTTGGGTTGAGTATGGACAATTATTTTGGGTTGCATTTGTATGGGTTGAGTATGGGCCATTATTTTGGGCCTGACTTCACTACGTGACTACGTGTAAAATTTATTTCTTGGTTCATCATGATAATCTATCTATAAACATGTTTGTAGTTTGCTCTCTGAAAATGTACGTGGGTTTAAATATTAATTGTTTCATACATATAAAGTTAGGAGACACAACACCAGTTTTTACAATCTTTCAGTTTTCATGTAGATTAGTGTGTTCTAATAAGAACGAATCTCGTTAATTTTTACAATCTTCCAATTACACAAGGGATGAGAGGTGATGGCGGCTAGTTGTGGACCAACAATGTCAAAAACAGAGGAGAAATGGAAGAAGAAATGTATCGAAAAAGTCTAATGTATTTGCATATTTATTAAGTAGAAGTTACATAAAGAAGATTTACATTCTCTTGCTTTTCTATACATTAGGTGATTTTTGTTTTTTAGATGTATCAAGCCACAAACTCGCCGTTGATCTGACTCGCAACCAACTTAGATACTACACGTACGTCCATAGCTTGCACTTTCATTTTCAAAGCAATACTCAAAGCTGCTAGAAGCGCCTCATTTCGAGAACTCAAAAAACCAACTAAAATTCCAACAATACAATGTCGTTTGGAGTTAATGTTATCACAAATATGGTATATTATATTAGCAACATTCCAGATAATGTGATCACTAATATTTTGAATCGTTTGCCAATAAAATATGCGGTGAGGACCGATAGTTTAGCGAGAAACTGGAGGCTTAAGTGGACTGTGTTCACCGATGTCATAGTTGATGAGGATTTCTTTTATTATTTAACAAATAAGTTTGATGGGAGGCATGTAACTAGACTGTTACTTCAGCTTAAAGGTTCCATTAGAAGGTTTATCTTCTCCATAGAGCCCAAAATGCTATGTGGACAAGAAGGCTTGAATTATGAAGAGATTCGGGATTGACTTTTGTTTTTGGCTCGAGAAGGAATTGAGGAGCTCACAATTAGAAATCGGTATGGTGAACCACTTACGTTGCCAACCCAACTTTACTCTCGTATGGAGTTGAAACATCTGAAACTTCATTATTATACTTTTCCTACTTTGGAATGTTTTTGTAGTTTTCCAAATCTATTGAGCTTAGAATTGTGTTATATCAATTTTCAAAGCGGTACATTTTGGGAGGTTATTGCTCGTTGTCCCTTATTTGAGTTTCTTAAAATTAATCTTGCCTCTACAAATGAGATGAGACTCTCGGAAATTGGAAAACTTAGAAATATAAGGAAGTTATATTTGTCATTCGGTGTTTGGAACAATGCGATGACAGTCACAACTTCCAAAATCTTTCACCTGACAAGTCTTCCAAAACTTGAGACACTTACATTGGTTTTTCATGACTGCACGGTAAGACTAATTTGAGTTTTATACCTCAAATTACAGAATGTTAAAGTAATCTCTAACACTTATGAAATATAATCTTTATAGCTTACGAAATTCAACTTTTGTAGTTGTTGGCAGAAGCTAATTCCATGATGAATGTCTCTGTCGCCTTTGTATCCATCAAGACTCTTAAGCTATCTGGAGTGGATTTTGGGAATGATGTAATGGTATCATTATTGAAATGATTCGTGGATCTCCAAATTTGTATATTTTAGAAACCAGAGTAAGTGGAATGCATATGTATCAAATAAATCATCTTAAATTGCCATGATTGTGCATCTCAATACTGTCTCATTTTGCAGGCTTCTACCTTTGGAAATTTCTTCATTAGATTTAGATAGCAACATAATGAGCCCGGGCAGCTTGAAAGTGCGGTGTTTCGATCTTTTCCTAGATCGGAGAATGAATTAACTATAATAAAGTTTGTACTTGCGTATTCCCCCTTGCTGAAGATAATTTATATTAGGGTTAGCGATTTGAGTGATGGTGAGTCTGAAAATATCAAGATGAATTGGGAGTTGGCTAGGAAGCTGTTGAAACTCCACCGAGCTTCCCTCATAGCCGGAGTAGACTTCTTTTATTGGTTGTNGTACTTGCGTATTCCCCCTTGCTGAAGATAATTTATATTAGGGTTAGCGATTTGAGTGATGGTGAGTCTGAAAATATCAAGATGAATTGGGAGTTGGCTAGGAAGCTGTTGAAACTCCACCGAGCTTCCCTCATAGCCGGAGTAGACTTCTTTTATTGGTTGTAGTTCATGTATGGGTTGAATACCCCTATGACAATTAATCTTATATACAGTTTTTTGTTATTTATGTATATGGTTTAATTAAATTTAGCTTCTGCATATGTTGTTGGTTGTGCATATGTTGGTGCTGCAAATGTCTAATTTAGGTTCTGCATATGTTGGTTGCCAAATTGTGGTTAATGGGAGTTTTGACTGCATTGGAAAAAGGCGGTGTTTCTCATGGATTTGCAAGTTTGACTTTAGAAGGTCAAACTGCTATTTAGCATTTCCATTTGACTTTAGAAAGTCAAACTACAATCCATGAGTCAAAACTTCCATGTAGCATTTCAAATGGAAATCCATGAGTCAAATGTGGTCCCAAAAAATTATACATAAAAACACAAGACTCAACTGGAAAGGAACTAGACAATATTTATGAGGGTGTGTTTGGATATGATTTGCATGTTTGACTTTAGAAAGTGAAACTGCAAATGGTTTTGTGTTTTTTAATCCTTAACTAAATAAAAAAGATAAAGTTGTTAAATTGAGGGACCAAATGTGAAAAAAAAATTGAGGGACCAAATGTGAAAAAAAAATTCATTACTAATGAGGGGGTGTTTGGATATGATTTGCAATTTTGCATGTTTGACTTTAGACGCTATTAATTTTTGCGCGCGAACAAATAAACCCATCCACAACCTTTTCCTCACACATTTTCCAATGGGAGATTTCTCTATATTGAATGAACTAATGGAGGTCGCTGGTTCATCGCGCTTACATGATCATATGGGATTGTGGTTTGGGCGAGAGGCTGCAGAAGAAGGGGTTTTTTGCAAAGCTAATTCGTGCCTGCATTGATCATCTCATGAGGATGATCATCAAGCGTAGGGAGCTGATTCTGGAGAACGAAACTTTGGGACCACGTGGTGTGGCGCTTGACAGTTTAGATGCGCTGAGAGAAACCCAGGCCAGGCACACCGACCTACTTGCTCGTTTGATAAAGTTTTTTGGTGAAACTAATGATGGTATTTGTAAGTAGGAAGGTTATGTTGCGAAAATGGCTTAAATTAATTAGTACATTTTGGGTATTTGATGGGGTAGGTAAATTGGTTCTTTTTTGTTGGTTGTTTTGGATTATTAGGTTGTTAACAGGAGTATGTAAATGAATTTTTTGTTTAGTTGTCGATGATAGTTTGTGCTAGTAATTGGTGTTCTTGTAATCTGCTATCATTATGATCAACTATAAATCTAAGTTTTAGCATTTAATTTTCTTGTATTGTTTTGGTGTACTATTTCTATCAGCAATAGTTTATATCGATTTCACTTAAAATATGTTTGACATTCCTAAGTCAAACACTATCACTTAAAATATGTTTGACATCCCTAAGTCATACACCATCACATAAAATATGTTTGACTTTCCTAAGTCAAACATATTTAGCATGCATAACGAAACACTAGCATTTATAATAGCAAGCCTAATTTTTATTGATTGATTTCATGTTGAGAACCATTACAAATTTCCCTATCATTTAAACACACACTTAGCAAGAACCACTACTTTCTGCATCATCACTTTTCTTCCTTTCCTTCATATCCTTTAGATGTTTAAACACAACTTCAAGATTTGAAATCCTCCTTTCCAAATCATCAACCTCTGGTAACCCGGTATCCCCAACCTCTTGCTTCTCCTCCGCAACACCTAAAAGCTCTTCATAGTAGTACTTTTGTTCCCTCAGCCAATTCNACCATTACAAATTTCCCTATCATTTAAACACACACTTAGCAAGAACCACTACTTTCTGCATCATCACTTTTCTTCCTTTCCTTCATATCCTTTAGATGTTTAAACACAACTTCAAGATTTGAAATCCTCCTTTCCAAATCATCAACCTCTGGTAACCCGGTATCCCCAACCTCTTGCTTCTCCTCCGCAACACCTAAAAGCTCTTCATAGTAGTACTTTTGTTCCCTCAGCCAATTCAATCTTTTCTTTCAACTCCTTAGGTATCTTTCTGTACGAACCATATTCAGCAAATCCCTCAAGTACTAAATCTTTTCTTTCAACACCTAAAACCTCTTGCATCACCAAATCCCTCAAATACTAAATCAGAGAGAAAATAGTTTTCTAAAACTTTTTCCCACTCCTTTTCATCAGACCCAATGTACAAAGCCTTCCGCTTATCATTTTGTGCCATTGTTAGTGATTAGGGTTGTGTGTGTTAGGGGAAAATAGGGTGTGTTGTTGTTAATTAGGGTTTTATCACAGAGGGAAACAAGGTTGGGTTGGATTAACTAAGGTGTAGTCATAAATGTGTTTGGTTTATTATACTCTCGTTAATATAACTCAAAACGGACGTTTACCGAGGGAAAACGGGTCAAGGGACCTATTTGGCCTCAATATCCCAAGTTTTGGACTCCCGGTGATGAAAATCACAAGTTTTGTCCTCTGGTGATGGTTTTTGACAAGTTTATGGACCAACGGTGTATAACTCTAGTTGTTTTGTGTTTATTTTTTAAAATGGATGTTTGCTTAGTTTGTTGATTTAAATCTATTCGTTTTTTTTTGGTTACGTGTATGTATGGCAGCAAGCGTTTAAGAGTGTTATGAAGCAACTAGTGACCAACATTTAGCGTTTAGCACAAAATATTTGTTTGAAAACCAACAACTAGTGTTCCCATTTTATTTAAACGCTCCAAATCAAAATGCTACTTCTGGTAGCACTTACTAGCAACTAATGGTTTTACTTAATAATTACAACTATAAACCTAACACTTTATCAAAATAAACATCTTTCATTACTTACCGATACTGTTTATTGCTAATCATTTAACAAAAGAAATAATCTATACATTTAACAAAAAAAATAATAATGTTCAAAAAAAAAAAACAAAAACAAAACAAAACAAAACAAAATATATATATATTAATACCATGTATATAATATATGATATATAATTACTATATATATATAATATATATACCATAATATTGTGGTCTTATTTATTTATTTATTATTATTATTTTTTTTTAAAAAAAGGAAAAAAGAAGAAAGATAAGACAGTAAAAAGCGGAGAATAATCTATAGCAGTCGGTCTCATTGGCCACGTAATCTGACAGGCCGGATTGAATTGAGCGAGTGAACCCGAAAATATAGTCCTCCCTCACTCACTCACTCACTACAAATCACATTGTCATACTAGTAGTATAAATACTCATTTTTATTCATTTCTCACAACCATCTTCTTCTTCTTCTTCTTATCTAATATTGTGGTCTTATATAATACACTTTATTTGCCAAATATTTAACAGATATATACCGGTTTCTTGAATAAAAAAAATACTGGCAAACAGGCCTCTCGATAACAAACAAAATAAGCCCAATATTGATATGTTTTGAAGCATGTACGGTTTTATAAAAAATGTTAAGGTTTAATATATATCTAAATAAAAGAACTTTCAAAACGCACCCTTAACCTATCAAATAACTTTAAAATTATCCAAAAAAAATTATTAAAATTATAACGGTCAAAATTAGCCCCGCCGCAACACACTGGAGCCCGACACTACATTCATTCCAGAAAAGACGTCGTATGAGAACTACAAATATAGATTCATAATATTGTTACTGAGGCATACAAGCCTTTTGCTTATTGGGCTGCCTGTAACTTTGTAATCCATATGCGTAGGTTGGGACCAAGCAATTCACAACTGTCGATCATAGACAAAAATATAGATGTAAAAGAACGAAACTGGACTTTACCATTGCTATTCTAGAGAACAGATACAAAAGTATAGAACTATAAAAACCAAGAAAAACCAAACGAAACTGCGATAATTCTTACAATGTCATAGATTAACTAATACACATTCGCTAAGTTTACACGTTCTTAAATAAAGTGAACACCGTGTTACGAAAACGGCGGTTACCCCGCCGCAACGCGCCGGGTACATCCAACTCGTTGCTATACATTTAACAAAAAATAAAATAAAATTATATTGTGGTCTTATTTATTTATTTATTATTATTATTATTTTTAAAAAAAAAAAAGGAAAAAAGAAGAAAGATAAGACAGTAAAAAGCGGAGAATAATCTATAGCAGTCGGTCTCATTGGCCACGTAATCTGACAGGCCGGATTGAATTGAGCGAGTGAACCCGAAAATATAGTCCTCCCTCACTCACTCACTCACTCACTCACTCACTCACTCCAAATCCCATCAGATTGTTGTAGCACTAGTATAAATAATTACATTTCATTTTTATTCATTTCTCACAACCATCTTCTCCTCCTTCTTCTTCTTATCTAATCTCTAACCAATTCAATGTAAACAACAAACTCCCATTCCAATTTAAAACAAAATTAAAAAAAGTCATGGTAGTAGCTTCATCCTCACCACTTGCTGACGTCATCACCACCGCTGATAATTCATCTTCACCGTCGTCACCGGCGCTAGGCTGCGCGTCGTCAGTTCCGTGTTCGATTTGCTTCGATTTAGTGATCGATGATGGAGATAGGTCAATCGCTAAGCTTAATTGCGGTCATAAGTTTCATCTCGGTAATTTTGATCATTTTTTTTTTGGTTAATGTAGCTTGATTGATTAGATGATGAGATATTGATTTCTGTTATGAGTTAGTTGTTAGTTAGATTATATATAATTTGATCGGTTTTTGTTAATGTAGGTTGATTAGATGGTGTATTATTTGTTAGTGATTAGTTTTTGTGATGATGAGACGTTGATTGCGTTTCGTCTCGGTTAGATTACTGTTAATTTGATTAGTTTTGTGATTAGATTGTTAATGTAGATTGATTAGATGATGTAATTGTAGGCGTAAGTGTAGTGTTTGAATGTGTGGTGTATGTGTAATGTCGGTTTTCCGGTTTGTGAGTGAACTTGATCCGTGAGTTTTAGTGAAAATTTGTATCGGAGGATGGAGATGTAAAGTTTAGTTTTTGTTTTGTGTAAATTGATCGGTTTTTTGTTGAGCGATCGTTAATGTAGGTTGATAAGATTATGTATTTGTTGATCTGAGGTAGTGATTAGTTTTTATGAATTTGAAGTTGTGATTTTGATTAGATGATGTGTGTAATGTCGTTATTTCCCGGTTGTTGATAAAGGTTGATTAGAGGTTTTAATTGTAGCGATTAGTTCTTGTAATTTTGATTTTGTCATGTTGAGCTGATGAGATATTGCTTGTTGTAATCGAATGATTTGAGCTAAATGTTTGTTAGATTGTAGATGTAGTGTTAAATGTGTGTGTATGTGTAATGTCGTTTTTTTGGGTTTGTAAATTGAACTTGATCTATGAGTTTTAGTGGATTTTTAAGTTGGTGGATGCTATAAAAGTGTTTATTTAGTGATATGTTGATTTTAGGAAGATTTTGTATATGAGAAGTGATAACATGTTAGGATAGCGGAATTAGGCTTACTTTCGTGTTCGAGATATAGGATACAGATTGATCAGTAGGATGCATTACCAGAATTAGGTTTACTTTCATGTTCGAGATATCAGTTTTTGTGTAATTTGAGCGTTGTTGACTTGTTGTGAATCAATCATAAATGTAGTTTGATTAGATTTTGTATTTGTTAGTGTGAAGTAGTTTGTAGTGATAAGTTTTTGTAATTTTGATTTGATGTTGAGATGATGAGGATGGGTTGCTGTTTTGGAATTTGTTAGGTTGAAGTAGTTTTCCATACGAGAACTGAACTTGATCTGTGAGTTTTGGTGTAAGTTTGAGGTAGAGGATGCTATATTTATGATGATATGATGATTATAGGAATATTAGTTTTACTATCGTGTTCGAGATATCTGATAAGATTGATCTGAAGCATACGTTGCCAGGATTATACAATGTGGTTAATGTAGTGTGTAATGACAGCAAACTAACCGAATTATATGCGTTTTTGATGGAAATACATTATAGAAGTAGAAGTGGTTATGTAATTTGTTTTACATACATCAGTACATGATCTGATGTTACTCGATCAAAGTAGGGGCGAATTTGGCTAGTTTATGAATCTAAAATGTTTTACAGAAGGTTCTGCTAGCTTTGATTGTTGTAAAGTGTTGGTTAATACGATCAGTCTAAACATATTTTCAAAGTTAGCGATGTTGGTAAAGATTGGTTTGAATTATGATGTGGTTGATGGGGTGCTTCATGACCTTTAGCTAACCAATTTTATATGCGTAAGTTTGATATAATTAGAGAAATTAAAGTAGCTCGAATTTTAATTAAAGAAATCTAAGAGTTTAAGTAATTTATTTTACGCGCACAGTACAAAGTTTTTAGATCAAAGTAGGGCCAAATTTGGCTAGTTTAACTTTAAAATCTGAGATGCTTTACAGAACCTTCTGCTAGCTTTGATTTATGTTAAATATATTGGTTAATATCAGGTATTTACAAGCGAGGTAATTTATGTGTACTGAAGGAGGTGTAGTGTTACTGAAACTGGAATAGCAAAGACCTGATATTACGGCATTATAAACTAATGCCTACCTCCGAATGCATTTCATATTTGTCTTAGTATGCCAGTATGATATGAATGATTTAATTTTTTTTTTTTTTAACACGCAGATTGCATTGGTTCTGCTTTTAATACGAAGGGAAGTATGCAATGTCCTAATTGTCGCAAGGTTGAGAGTGGCAGATGGCTGTTTGCAAATGGTTCTGCACATGCAATTTCTGAGGATGATACACTAGACTGGTTGCAAACTGACTATTATCATGATTTGAGTCATTCCAGAAGGGTGAGCACTTCACTTATTCTTAAATCAATTAAAAAAGCGTTGCTTATGAGTTCTAAAACTTTTTCAGCCGTTTGGATTTCACTGGTGTCCGTACAATGGATTTACGCTTCATTCATCAAATGAGTAAGCCCAGCATTCTCTTTTAATTTTCCAGCTGCAAATCCCGACCTTGGAACTTATTAGTTACTTCACATTGGATATCTATTACATAAGAGTTTCATCGACATTCTTGTTATTTAGGTTATTACTGCCATCTCTAATACGGAGTATGTTTCTATTTAAGAAGCTTCTCATATCTTAGGTTTCCATCAACCTAAAGTTGAAACAAAGAATAGGATAAGAAAATAACAGAATTTGTAACCTGATCTGCCTCTTGACGTTCGTGTTGACAATTATGAACACGAATTGGTCATGCGCTGTAGCTCTTTTTCACTCGTGCTTATATGGATAGGAAAAATATGGCTGATTGTAGTTTGCCACTCTTGCGTAACCAATTCGTATGGTTGATTGTAGCAACTGCTCGTTTAAAAGGGAAATGTGGACCAATAGCAATTTACGCAATATGCCTTTTGTTTTTCCAGAATATACATGGTTATCTTGTGAAGAATTCACATAGCAGATAATTACACTTTTTTTTTTTTTTTTTTTTTTTCTTAAATGGTGTATTGATTATTGAAGCCCTTGGAGTCTTGGTTCATTCTGAGTGCTCGGTGACTGGGTCGTAGGATATGCCTGAGTAAAGGAATCAGCAAGATCTTTTCGCTGTCTTGGAAATGACGACTATTGCGTCTATTAGCAAGTAGGTTGTTGTATTAAGGCACAATCTGACTAGGGACTACTGTTTTGAAGCTAAAGCTTACATGTTCCTTCAAGTTCAAAATTACAAAACTTATCTGTAGAAAATTCTGCATGAAATTCCATAAATTGCAAAACTGGAAATACACGCCTCATATATGGAAGAATGTTTACCATATAAAACCGTTTATAAATTGCTCTTTGAATAAACTTAATCATATCTTTAAGTAAAGATTCCTAAACTTGGTACCACATTTGCATTATTCTTGGCCTTCTTAAGCTAAAATGCCAGTTATTTCAGATCTTTGACAATTGACACCTTACTGCAGGAATACTTTTAAGATTTGTTAAACATTGTAGTATTGTACAAAAATGCGCTATTCTCTGTATGAGCTCTTATAATGACTTCGGTTAATTGATTCTGCAAGCAAAACAGGCCTTATTGATAACTTTACTTGTAGCGTTGAATGTGGCTTTGTGTCTAATTTTCTTCAGTTCATAGCTTTTAAAACCAGTTATTTTTTAATACCGATGAGAAATCTATTTAATGGATGTATGTTGACTTTTGGGTCAACTACTTTAAAACATATGTCGAAAATTTTGGGTATCTGAGAAGGTAGATAGGACATCGTCATCCATCTTGCCATGTAGTTAGTATACTTCAGACATATCTTTTCAAGTTTTTCGTATGAAAAATACTTTCAAATGAATGCTTATATTTAATTAGAAATGTACTTGCATCGCTAACTTAAAACAAATATGCCTATTGCAATATATAGCAATATAACTAACGATAATGTGTATCGTAATCGGTGCTTAACATAATATAGTACTAATTTGAGAAGCCATGAGCACCATATGATGAATGTGTTTACAAACTTATTTGTATGTGTTTGTAACTTTGTATACCATATGATAATGAGACTTTAAGAGCTGCTTTGATACCAGCTCCAAATTTTTTCTATTGTTTGAGCTATCTTGCGAATCATGTAAATTCACCGAAGGATTAATCAAAGTTATAGCATTATTTCTCATCATAATTATTCAGTATTTGACCTTTTCCATTCTTGTAAATCTTTTCAGGGAAGCCGAATCTTCATTAAATACGTGTAAGTTATTCAGCATCCTTACTATCTTCATCCTCAAAGTTTCCAAAAGTAAGTACCCCTTCTGAATTAAAGCTGTCTTGCAGTTCCTAACTTCCATGGAAATCGTGCTATGACTATTGAAAACACATCTGCACCATCATCAGCTCGCTCCCATGTTTCACATTTTCGACCCAATGAGCACATTGGAAACTCCAACTTCAATCATCCTCATCATCCGATGAATGCCCATTCTGCCCCTCATGATACTCTTCGTTCAACTAACATCCAACACCCAAGTTGGGGTTGGAATTGTCACTATCTTCCTTACTCAGACAGAGAATTCACTGAGCATAACAATCTGACTCCAGTTAATCCCGCCACATTGAGACCCACACATGCTCGGGTCCAAGCAGATGCTGCTGCAAGATCCTCCTCTTTTCCTCATCCATTGCGCTATAGCCAACAGTAAGCTATCCCTTTTAATTAACATATGCAAACAGTGAGTGTGTTTTGTGTGTGTCTGTGTACAACTTTCAGACTCCACAGAATTTAATAGTGTTGTTTGTGTTAGGTTTTTCATGCCTTCTTCAAAGTTCAGATTATGTAAACTAGAAGTGGTAGAATTTCTGAATCATTTTTACACTTATTATTGAAAAAATATAATGTCTGCATTATGTTAGTTATTTGACATAACCCGAATCAGCCCTAATGGGTTGAAATTACCTCCTCTAATATTTATACGTATTATGTCATTTAAGTTATCTAAACTTTTTTTGGTTTTATTTTCTGGCATAATTTTCCCCCCTAAATAGGCCTATTGCCAGACCTGGAGAGCGTTCAGTTGCTAATTCTCAACCAACTGAAACTACAAACACACCTTCATCTGGAAACGCTTTTAGGAGATTCAGTGGTGCTAGGGCCATGCCTATGATAATGCCAGCTGTCCCCAATCGCATTTATTTTCGTCATTCTGGTGGAGGCCTATACTTTCGTGATATGGAAAGAGATGAGTCATTCAGTCACGCCGTACCAGCGGGATTCCGTCGTGTTTCTAGAAGCTCTAATTCTAGCAACCGAGCGCAGTGGTTCTAGAAAAGCCAGTCAATGCTGTTAATAGACTTTCAAAACATTACAAACCGGACTATTACATATCTTTGAGAAAGTAGAAGGTAAAAAAAGAGAGATTTTCCATATATATATTGGTTCCGACATTGCCCTTGGTACTCCCTGAATATAATGCTTGTTTCTTCTTGGATGACCATATAACTTTTTCCTCTATGTACTTGTTAAACCGAGGAGAAATCTGTAATTTTGTATCTTGTGGTTGTGATCATCCTTTTCCTTGTTTCAACACCATACAGAATCGTGCAGCTTTCCATGCATAAAAGCTCGCAAGAGTATGCTGATCATAAACTGAGACTATTTTCAGTTGTGTTTTCTTAAGAGCGGGTCGAGAGTGTTTGACATGTTTGGGTCAAACGGAACACCTTTTCTATCTTCTTTTTTTCTCCCTAAATATGATTAGGAAAACTATTACTGTATAAAATAGTAATTTTAACCTTGAATAAAACAATTTAAAAGGTTGTCAACATTTTTGTTCGAGGTGATTTTCAAACTATCTGGCCCGTTTTAACATAATTTGGTTAAAATTGCCTTATGTACGGATACACTAAGGGTTTAAGCTTATATGTAGGATTATGAGCTTATTTGATTTTTGCTTATATTTTATAAGCCCTAATTTTCTTGCTTATTTTAAGACTTTTGGGCTTATATAAGTTTATCATACTGTAATAAACTTACATAAGCTCACTAAGTCTCAAAGTAAGCCGGAAAATTAAGGCTTATGAAATAGAGAGAATTGCAAAAATCGTCCCTAAAGTTTGGTCAAATTGCACGTTTCGTCCCGAAAGTTTGGAAAGTGCAAGGATCGTCCCTGTGAGAAACTTTTGGGGCAAAATTCGTCCCTGGCCTAAATCAAATGACTAGAATACCCTTGTCTCTATATTATTTTTCAGTTTCTTACACAAATGGTCCTTGTGTTTCGCTAGGTTTTACAGATTTAGTCCTAACTTTTTTTTTTTATTTATTTATTTAACTATTATTATTAGTATTATTTTTTACACGTTTTCGTCCATTTTTGTCTGTTTTCCATACGTTTTTGTCCGTTTTTCTCATGTTTTTTCGTTTACATTCGTTTTTGTCCGTTTTTCTTATGTTTTTGTCCGTTCTGCTTACGTTTTTTCCGTTATCATACGTTTTTGTCCGTTTTTCTTACGTTTTTGTCCATTTTTCTTACGTTTTTCCGTTTTCGTAGGTTTTTGTCCGTTTTTCTTAGTTTTTCTCACGTTTTTCCGTTTTAATACATTTTTGTCCGTTTTTCTTACGTTTTTGTCCGTTTTTCTCACGTTTTTTTT
>LBNU01024583.1:0-43466 GCA_014162995.1 Artemisia annua | reverse complement strand
AAAAAAAGTTAGGACTAAATTTGTAAAACCTGGCGAAACACAGGGACCATTTGTGTAAGAAACTGAAAAATAATATAGAGACAAGGGTTTTTTAGTCATTTGATGTAGGCCAGGGACGAATTTTGCCCCAAAAGTTTCCCACAAGGACGATCCTTGCACTTTCCAAACTTCCGGGACGAAACGTGCAATTTGGCCAAACTTTAGGGACGATTTCTGCAATTCTCTCTATGAAATATAAGGCGAAACACAAATAAGCTCATAAGCCACATATAAGCTTAAACAAACACACTCAAGCTCATAATGTTAGTGAGTATGTGGATAATATGTACCAGCATCTGGATTTTGTACCGTAAAAGTGGATAATATGTGGTACCATTGTGCTTGAGGGGGGCTAAAAACTAGATGTGTCAATTTTGAATCAATTTACGGGTCAATTTGGTTTTCTTTTCTATTTTAAGGGGTCACATGGGATGAAATTCACTCTGAAGTGTATTCAAATGCATACACTTCCTAAACTGCTTTGTTCAAAATGAATTTAACTATTACTATAATACTATAGTAATAAGTGTTATTAAAAATAATCACGTGAAACAACACGCTAACTAACATTCTGATCAAACCAAAAAGCTTGTTGTCCAATGGTTTGGTAACTCATGTTGTGTGAGAATACTCTCCGACCAAATGACAATGGATTCAAAAGTTATCTAGAACACGTGAAATAGATTTATGATAGTTACTCGAATTTAAAAAAAATGGATAACAAATGATCCTGAATGAGCCCCAACGCTACTTATTCTACCAAGTATAAATAACTAGGTTGGTAACCCGCGCGTTGCCGCGGGATGTTTGCATAGGCATGTTTTCAGTTTTTTGTTTGGCATTTAGTTGTGTAAAAGCCAGTACAGGGACACCAAATTAGGAAAGATTGGCACATGCATACAATATGTTTTACAAAAGGAATGTATATCTGTGCTGCTGTATGCAGACATTTACAAAAGAAATGCATGTTTTGATACATATTTAGCATGGCATTGCTAAATATCGCACAAAACACAGGAGATGCTTAGATGCAATCTCATAGTTTAAGTTTTTTACAAAAGCTGGGCACTTTGGTGCTAAGTTCATGACGGTATTAAACCGTTTTCCTATTTACAGTGATGTAATGCACCATAAAGGGACCGATGTTCATTTTGATCTCTTCCTTGGAAGATAGCTGGGCTTTGGCTGTTCTTGCGCAGATGGTTCCAATGTGGCTGCAGAAATGAAAATTAAAGGATCGTTAGGGAGTAATTCAAAGGAAGGTTTTAATGTACCAGTTNTTTTTTTTTTTTTTTTTTTTTTCTTTTTGTTGGTTGCTAGCTCAGTGCAAAAATAAATTGGGATGTGTCCAACTTTGAACTGTAACCATGGGAAGAATAAATGTTTGCTCTATGGTTTAAATGAAAAGGGTTCTGTGGAAATAGTGAATTAAAAGGCACATGTGATTTTTTTTTGTTGGCATTCAATAATAGGTGAGCATGTGTGCATGATCCATTGGAACAAAGATGCAGGCCAAAAATTGCCATCAAGAAAAAGTGACCGACAGAAGTATTGAAATTCACGTGGTACTGTCAAAAGGAATCTTGTGTGGCTTAAACCATGGCCTGTCTATTTATAAAATCCTATGTACATGGCAGGTTCTATAGAAAAAGGTGCTATGTCTAAGTATCCTAGATGTTCAAAGCTTAAATGCGATGCAAATTCAAGCAAGTGGCCAGAAATGTTAGCGTTTTACTGGCAACAAAGTTCGATGCAGGATATCCAAATGGCAAGAGAGATAAGTGAGTTGTCGGGGAAGCTGGCTTGTTTAATGGCTCAAACAGATCGGTTTATTCAGGAGTTAGAGAGTGTTGATGATACGTACGTGCAGAAGATGATAGAGCATTTAAAGGAGGTGCAAGGCAAAAATGAACAAAAGCATATGCATTTGGTGATGCTGGTAGATGAGTTGGATCTTAGTTCTCGTGCTAAACATATCTTCGCTTTAAAGGTCAAGGGAACTGATAGCTTCTAAGTGTTGCGGTAGTGATTATATTTATGTAAGATAGGTTTCTAAAACATAATAAAGCAATGATGATGATGATGTTGATGTAACATGCTTTTGCAATATGTTATGTTTGTTGATAGCTAAGATTATAATCTTAATATTTGTTTTCAATGTTTGAAAATGATGTATGCACTGATAAATGTGGTGGCTTTCTAAATTTGTTATGTGGTTAAAGTCTAAAGATTGCAAGACAACATAAAAAATAATGAATTGTCTAAACTGTTTTGCATAGCCAGGTGAATAAAGATAAAAAAAACAAAAAACTGAGAAGTAGTAGGCAGGCGAGGCTGTGTAAGCTATAAAAGTAAAGGTACGTATAAGTTGTGGTTGGAAAATAAAGACAGTGTCAAATAATCAAGGAATCGCCTTTTGTTTACTGTTTTTGTTTTTTAATGACTGAGTGAATGTGCACCATATACTGAGTCTGAATAAAAAATGCAATCTATAAAACAGGGATTTGTTTTTTTTTTTCCTTGGAAGAGAGTAACAGGAGATACTTTATTCGTGTTGGCTTTCCTATTTAAACAGACTAAAAGGCATATGCAATTTAGGGGTTTCTTCGGTAGGTATATAACAAAAGCAAGAGAAGGCAATGTCTCGGCGTCCTAAATGTGATCAGCTAAGGAATGAAGCCAACTCTAGTAATTGGTCTGAGATGTTGGTCCTGTATTGTCGGCAAGCTAGTATTCAGGACATTCAAATGGCGCAACAGATGAATGCTCTGTGTGGGAGGTTACTTGGCGCTAACCGTGAAAAGGCCAGTTTTATCCAAGAGCTTGAGAGTGTTGGGAACACTTATGCTCAGAAAACGGCGGAGTATTTGAGGGAAGTTTTGGCTAAAGATGATCAAAAGGTACTACAAATGCGTTTGATGGTGTCTGAACTGGAGCTTAATGCACGTAACCATGATGTGTTTATTATGAAACTTAAGGGCCAAATGCCTTTCTAAATGGACCGACACAATTAGAGGACACTGGCTTCATGTGTTTGACCCTAGCATAACTGATGAGAGGTATTTGTAATATATATGTTTGAATAATGGTTAGGGGTCATGGTGTGTAATGTTGTGGTTATTGTAAGATATTGTATGCAATAAAAAGTTTGTATTTCAGTTCAGAAAATAGGCAAAGGTTACCTTTTTGTCTTTTTGGATGCGGTTCTTCTTGTTGAGCAAGTGGCTGTGCAATTAATTCATTGCTCATGTCTTTGGCTTTCATTTCATCTGAGTTGCGTTGCTGAAGCGGCGTGGCTGTTTTTTCATTTAGAAATAGTAGTTAGAAAACGCGTGTGTGCACATTTTTTTGAATAAGGCCTGCAATAAAAGTGAGTAATTTCAGTGTAGAAAATGTGTGAAGGTTACCTTTTTGTGATTCTTCGCCTATGCCTTTGTCTTTTGCCTCAGCCGAAGTGTCTTCGCGGAAAAGTGCACGCTTCACTCCCTTGTTTTTTAAGCTTTCTTCTGTGAGTTTTGGTGAGTCCTCATGGCTTGCTATTGCTAGGACTGGTGGTGGGGTCCCTTTTTTTTTAACGGCAAAGAGTTAGAAAGTGCAAATGTTTATATATTTTTTAGTAAGTGAAATAATCAGGTGAGAGGGGTGTACCAAGATTTGCCTCTATGGCTGGAGTTTCTGTCCCATGAATTTTTTTCTTGTTGAAGACTTGATCTAAGACAAAGGTTGTTGTCTTTGCCGTTGTGCTGAAACGAATCTGAAAAATATTTTTCTGGCCCTCAAGTGCAAATATTTCTGGTGGTATTTCTTGCATGTCTGATCCTTTGTGATTTGCAACTAATTGCACACATGTGAAGCCAACAACTTCATCCGCTGCAGGTGTAAAGAAAGTCACTTCGGCTGTTGCAGAAGCATCGGCGAGAAAGGCTTTGAAGTTATACCTGCCAAACATGGAAAAATTCAGAGGAGTGTTGTTTATCACTCATCTATGAACAACACTATGTACCTGTACGATACGTTATTTTGTTTTCCATGGTTGAAACAACGGTAGCTTCCATCGCCTTCAATGACTTTTGAACCACATTCGTTGCAGGACATGTAGCACCAGCCTCTTTTTATGTTGATACCTGTTATTGTTGCGTCGGTTGTGAATTGAACTCCCTAAAACCATGGACAGTAACAGTTATTACTCTTTTTTTTGGAATGATTTTGTGTGAATGCATTAACAACACAAAGTTTACCTTGTAAGCATCTGGATTCTTTTTTAAAAGTTTTTTTAAAGGAAACCTGTTGCGAGATTTTTCTTTCTGAATGTCTTTACATGGAGTTTTGCAAATTCTCAAGGGTGGATCGACAGCATGCATTGCTTTATATCTGTTTGATATGCAAAAGTGTAAGGAAGAATGCTTTTAAATATGGAGATCGACAAATTTGAATATTCTTACTGTTCTCTTGATTGCCTAGCTTCCGGTATGTCTGGATTCAGGTAACAACAGGTTGCAGATGTGGCAGTTAGTTGGTAATCTGCCAAAACAGTTGTTGATAGTGCGTTGGTAAATGTACATGGCCATGGAAAGAAAATTAAGAGGAATCATGAATTACCCCTGTATTTTGATACTCGGCAAGAGCTAACTGCGATAATGATTGGCTTTTCCATTGTGCTAAAGTCCACGTCATTAAACTTTTTAGCCGTGTCATCCCACATGGTAAACTCTACCACATTACCGCTGCCATGTAATCAAATTGTTCAACAGATGAGAAAGTCTTTTAGTTATGATAAAGTTGTATGAAGATTATATGCTAGCTAACGTACTTTAAGTTTTCTATATCAACTTTTCTGTAAATAGTTTGGTCTTCATTTGCACTGCCCTTTTCTATCAGCTCACCAACTGAACCCAGACACCCTATGTAATCTGTAATTAACTGGGTATTAGAATGCTGAGATCCGGTGATGGCATAAAAAGTAAATCGATAAAACATGACCTGTCAGTATTGGGTAATGCGTTTTCCCGGCCGCATCTTCTCTAGGAACTCTGGACTGTAGTTGGTTGTATGCGAGAAAATCAAAGTAGTGGTGTGGAATGGATGTTGTTGACGTAGGTTCAAACTTCGTGACTTTTCCAAATTTCAGACTCAACTTGTTGTTAATCGTTTGCTGATAAGGACTGGTAGGTTCACAGACAAAGTCGGAGATCCTGTAGACGGACCCAACGCTGATTTTTGGATTGAAATGGTCAATATCTCTGATATTCATATTCCCTTGTATGGCATTGCCCTGTTTTTTGGTCATAGAATGTTAGACAAAGGCTCAGAGCAACTATTATTTGTTTATAGTAAATCAGGTATAATGTACCTCTCTATCTATCAGGATACAGCAGAACGCAGTTTCGGTTTTTTTGCCATTTTTTTGGTAAGTCACTGCAGTCCATTTTCTATAAACGCGTGCTTCTAGTACCTTGTCAAATGATTTGAGCCGAAGTTCAGAAATTGTAACTTCTTGCATTGGAGGAGCAACTTGAAGTGGCTTCGCATCAGATGCGGCTTGTGCTAGTTCAGTAGAGGTACCAGTTGTTGGTTCTTGCATAGCGGCAATGAGCGGAAGTGTTTTCTCATCTGCAGTGGTTTGTTGTTGAGCAAAAGCATTGTCTTCCATTTGACTGTAAAGGAAACAAAGAAAACAGAAAAGAAAGTTAGGTTTAAATCGAAGAGCAAAAGCACACATATTTGAAATAAAAGTAGGATATCAGAATTGGTGCAAGATGCATATGCAGCACGTTCACCTGTATCGAAAGGATGGAATGGAAATTTTTTTAACGCAAAATATGACTAAAGGAATAAAACATGTATACACAAAGAGTAAAGGCAAAAAAGTAGATAAACAAAAAGTTATTAGTCAAATCGAAGGCGAGGCGTTGTGTATTTTTTGTAAGAAATCTTTGTACACTATGTTTTTGGTCACATTTGGTGGTGTGTTCTCTTGCTGTTTCATGAGAATTTTTAGACCGTGAGGCGAAGTAGCTCTAGAGAGAGCCACATACAGCTGTCCGTGACTAAAGATCGGTTCTGGCAGATACACACCGATTTTGTTTAAGGATTGACCCTGGCTTTTGTTGATTGTCATAGCGTAACAAAGTCTTATAGGAAACTGGGTTCTTTTGAATACGAATGGAAGATTAGGATCCTTATGAACTAACGTGATCCTGTGTATAAAAACTTTCTCGCCCACTTTATTGCCAGTAATTATTTGCGCTTCGATAAGCTTAGACATCAAATGTGTCACTATCATTCGTGTACCGTTGCACAAACCACCTGCGACATTCACATTTCTAAGAAGCATGATGGGTGCCCCTACTTTCAGATCAAGCTGATGTGGAGGAAATCCAGGAAGTTTAAACGTGTTCAGATGCTCATCTGGATACAGCATTTCTGTTTCAGCTCCAGTGCTTCCGGTGGGTATTGCTGCATCGTAACTTGCGTATGTTGTTGTGTCGCCGTTAACCATGGAAAGAACTTTTGAGTTGATAACATCTGCTGTCTCATTTTTCGGACACACAATTGCTTTTTGTTGGAGAGTTGTTGCTGATGGTGTATGCAATGTAGGTTGATCGTAAATGAATTCTATAAGATTCGGTAAACCTTCATCATCATCCGGAATGCAGTATGCCGGTGGAATGTCAATCCATGATGCATCTTCTTCATCTCCCATAACAGCTTGTCCAATGAGACCATTTCCAACATCAAGGAGCCACGACGCGAATGAATTTGCAGCACTCTTTTCTTCCTGGCTCAAATCTGGCCTGAATAACCTCATGTTTTGTGTAAGTGTGAGGAGATGAAAATGTGGCCAAAGATATGAATTGGCAATAGATGAGGCGATGAGCTCCATTTTTGGCGCACCCTTCTTTACGGGAAGCGTCTGCCTAAAATCCCCTCCTAGAATAATTGACTTACCTCCAAACAACAATTCTGGTGCATTAAGCAAATCTTTCAAGGTCCTGTCTAATGCCTCAAAACATCGGCGATCATTCATAGGCGCTTCATCCTATATAATAAGGTCTGTGTCTACTAATAATTTTCCCAAATGAGTGTTTTTTTAACTTTACACAAAGTCTCTTCCGTTAACTCGAGTGGCAACTTGAATCTGGAATGAGCTGTCCTACCTGCTGGCAAAAGCAACGATGAAATGCATGAGGAAGCAACCGCCAACACTATCTTTCCTTCTGAACGCAGGGCGCTGATTATGGTTTTCCAAAGAAAGGTCTTACCTGTGCCGCCATGACCATAGACAAACACCAATTCCTGCCTATTTTCTACAAAAGCACTGATAATCAGATCATATATCTGTCGCTGGTCGCTATTTAACCTTGGCACATTCTCTTCTTTTTCTTGCCTGAGCTGTTCACGGTTGTAGTTCTTTTCTTCCATTAAAAGTCTGTTATCCAACTCATCCATTAACTCCTTTGGAGGTGTGGGCAAACCAAAATCTTCAATGATTTGCCTAAACTGCTAAAAAGTACTTCAAGCTCAAACAATATGTAACCTTGTAATTTAGGGTCGTTGACAAAATAGTTTCTGATTCCAACGGTGTGCGATACAATCCTTGGTATGTCGTGGCCCATCTCTTTCCAATACTTGTTCCATAGCTGAAGAGGATTGACTACTTCACAATAAGTTAGAATATGAACGAAAACAGTACGTAGATCGGATGCTGATGCGGAAAAGCAGGCTTCTTCAAGCGCCGTGTCCCATTCCTTGTCGTTACCAAGGAGGCCTAATGCTTCACACGCAGCTCGATATGTAGGATACAACACTCTGTTAACTATTTTAACTTCTGTAAAGTTTTTACATCCTTTTTGGTGACAAAGTAGCTTTCTAAAATAAAAGAGCTCACCCAAAGTTGGATGTATGTATGCCAACCGGCCAACAGAGGACTGTGTAGTTCTCCGACGCTGCCAAGTCTTTTCATCTTGATACCAGACAAACTCTGAAGGGAATTCTAGATAAGTTAAATGGCGGTCGTCCACATTATTTGCGTTGTAAGCAAACCATTCTGTCAATGTTGTGACTTTGCGGTCACGACGATTGATAACTGACTCTAAGTTATCATTGTCTCGAAAGATGACGTGCTGCATATTTTCTAGATGCACAGAGAGTATTTGGACTGCAGGTTCTCGGACATGTATTTTGAAATTTAGAATCCTCCACATTGCTTCATGAGGACATATGAACCGGCCATCTTGAAAACTCTGGATTTCATCTATCTGTGACTGCTGGTTGGTTGAAGAAGTGGATGCGTCACCAATGGATCGAGTAACTTTTGCAAATATCCGATCTGTACCCTTTGAAATATATTTAAATAAGTACTTTATAAGCATGCTCCAACCACAGTATTCAACGTTTATGTGTGCTTGGAACGCGAGGCATAAACTCCGATTGTATGGCACAACGTACGTGTTGTCCAACTTCATCTGTCTTTTCATTGTGGATATCGGTGTTTGCCTTCTGCGATAATGCACTTGACCATAAGTGTCGAAAAAGGTTTGGTTGTTGTATTTTTTAGGAAAATTCTTGGTGCAACTGGGGCCTTCCATACAGGGTGCGTTCAAATTTGCTGAGCCACATGGTCCATGCATCATCATATCCGAAACTACTTTATACGCTTGAGGAGCAAGGATTGGGTCTGGTAGCTCTGCACAGATATATCGGTCAACATCTATTGCATCCTGTATCTTGTCAGCAGAGCTGATCTAAACCAATGTATGACAATGCGGAAGGCCACGTTTCTGAAACTCTACTGTATACAAAACTGCCAAAAGAAATTAAAAGCGTTAGACACGCAACACTGTATCATGTAAAATAAAGGCAAATGATGTAATATAAATCATACAAAAATATATCATGCACCTCCTGTCACATGACCAAATGGCCGTCTATTTTTTATGAAGCTGATAAACGCTTTGATCTTTTGCTCAAAAACACGGCATACAATATCTGCCCTATCAGAACTTGTTAATTGTGGATATTGCGCCATATATCTCTTGATTTCTGGCCAATTGACGTTGCACGTGAAAGTTATGAAGAACTGTGGGCTACCAAGTTTCCTGCAAATCGCGAGCGCATCTAAATAGTGACTGTACATATAACGCGGACCACCTGTGAAAGATGAAGGAAGGATTATTCTTGCTCCAGCTTCAGAACCGTCACAATCTCCTCTTGACACAGCATCATACAGGCCTGATAAGTAATCGCCTCTAATATCACTTTGTTGTTTTCTGTAAAAGTCCATCCTACTCTGTTCAATACAACAATACACGCCAACAACATACTGCTGGAAAAGCCGACCTGTCCGGAAAAGGAGATCATATGTATGTGGTCTTGGATGGAGTTGATATGTGTAAAATGCGTTCAATGAGACACGTCTTGGCCTTTTATTTGGAGCTGTAGGACGTGACATTAGGCCTGTGTGAAATCCAGGTTGACCATAGATGAAGATGACCGGAAACTGCATTGACATATAAGATTTATGGAGCTTGTTGATTCTTTGTGGCTGGCCACCCTTGTACTGAATAATGACATCATAGTCAGACTCAGTTGTAGGACCACTGTCAAAAACTATCGCTGCAAGAGTGTTAGATGTCGGTAGCTCGTACCCACGCACCCCCTCAGCATTGTAAAGCTTTAACTTGAACTATGGTATGTCGGGTTGTTCGCATAAATCTCTCGCGGCTCTCAACACTTGGACAATTTCATTGTGAGTATCAAAGAAGTGAATCAAATTCTGAACAATTTCAGGATCCAAAGCTGCTTGTTCAGATGGCTCGAAATGACTCAGTCTATTCTGAACTTCGTTTCTAGTGTCATAAATATAAAGCTGCAAGAATTTAGGTGTATCGTTTTTGTTGAAAGGGCATAGCGAACCTATCCAATGATGAATCTGACCCGATACTTTAAAGACATAAGGCCCTCGGCCAGCATTTACTGACTTATCAATGGTTGCGCCGAACGAAGTCATAGCAAACATCTGATTATAAGCTCTGATATTGTCCATGAAATTCCGGTCTGAAAGAAGTTGCTTAATATATTCAGGAGGATCTGCTTCAGCATCCATAACAAATTTCCCATCTCCACAGCAAAGATGGTATTCTGCCCTTGCGGTTGTAGAACTTCTTGTAACACGCTCTTCATACCAAAAAGCTGCACCGCAGTAACGGCATCGTTGGTCACAATCTCCTAAATCCTGATACGAAGGAGATGGATCTGCACACAATTTTTGTTTTCAGTTTCTTTATGTATAAATGATTGTACACGTATAAAAAAAACGACACAAAGAATGCGTACATACGAATTGTAAAAAAATTGTTAGAAATAATGTTAAATAGGTACCTGGAGTTGGCAGAACACTTGGGCCTCCCATGTCTGGTGTCGTGGAAGAAATCAATGCTCTGGTCAAATTCTCTGTGCGCAGACGCTGTCGTACATCATGCGTTGCACCTCCAGTGGGTCGTCGAGTTGACCTGGAATTGTTACTTTGCGGTCTTTTTTGGCGCTTATTTTGAGAAAGTCCATTATCAGAGGATGGAGGTGGGTTGGCTGCTGCATAAACAAAAAGCAAAAGAAAAATTAATAAAAGGTTCATCAAAAAGAAAATGGCAACAACTGATGACAACAAAGAGAAATGCTCACCTGAATGCACATTTTGCAATGCAACACGGTCATCGACATGCTGCTCACCATCATGCATCTCATTGTTAGAAGCAGTCAAATGTCCCTGAGATGGTTGAGGATTTGTTGCAACATTTCGGCCCCCTGCAAGTAGACATCTATTATGGACTATTGGCAGAGCACATTTAAAATTGACCAAGCGATTACGAACATAAAAAACTACTAACCTCTATGAGAAGCTGCAGAGCCATTCTTGTCGGCATGAGTCTCTTCTACATGAGTTTGCTTTCTTTTTTGAGGAAGATTTCTAGGCGTTTGTCGACCTGATTGAAAACTGTTAGTTTGGGTTCTTTTTTGCCGCTTATTTTGTGGAACCCTGCCCTCAAGTGAAACATTAGAAGATGAGGATGGAGATTCGTTTGCTGCATAAAGATAAAGAAAGAAAAGGAAAATGTAACAAACGGTTTGCGAAAAATAAAACACCAACAATAGATCATGAGAAAGAGAGGCGCTCACATGAGCTTAAATTTTGTGATGCAACATGGCGAGACACATTCTGCTGACTGTCATGCACCTCATTGTCACAACCAAGTGAATCCCGGTGAGGCGGGCGAGCATGGGGTGCAATATCTACGTGCTCATAACCTGTGAGAACACATTTGGTAATGACTATTGGCTGCACATGTTTAAAGTTGCTGAGGCAATTATCAGGAGCCAAAAGAAATACTAACCTTTATGGCAAGACGCACCCTCATTACTGTAAGAATGAGCCTCTTGTGCATGAGTTTTTTTCCTTTTCTGTGGAAGGTTTTTTGATTGCGGAAAATAATTATCAATAGAGCAACGGGACTGACTATTGAGTGGCACTTTTAAAGGCATCGAATCATTGGGTGGCTTCGAAACAGAAGTTGAGGCCAGTGATACATTTGGCTGCTGTTTATCAATTTCTGAAGGATGCACGAAAGGAAACCATGGACTATGAAGATTGCTTGATGTTTTATTATGAGGTGGCCGGTTATTGGTATTATGAGATAGATACCGGGGTTTTCGTGGCATAGTCGATAACAGCAAGATAAACACATATGTGACCAAGAACAAAGCAAAAGAGAGATGGCAAATAAGACTATTCTAGTTGCAAGTATGAAAAGCAAGAGGAACATTATCAAGTAATATTGTGCAGTAGTTTTCAACCAAAAAAAAATTGTTAGAACTTAACGTGGAAAGAACATCTAAAACATTATAATGCACAAAGACAAAGGTTAACAATCATTGGGAAGGGTATCGGCACGTGAAGCCTAGGTAAGTACGTATCCGATAGCTTTATTTGGAAAAAAAAAAAAAAAAAAAAAAAAAAAAAAAAAAAAAAAAAAAAAAAAAAAAAGGAAGGGAAAAAAGGGAAGAAAAGTTTTGCCCTTCCCATACAACTTTTGCGCATCTTTGTCACTGGCAATGCACATAAGACACACGAAAATAGCCATGAATGGGAAACTAAGCACATAGCATGAAACATCGAGACTCCATAACATGGAACACCAATAAACAGGGGAAGTAAGAAACACAGGCATCAAACAAAGAAGTTGCAAAAAAAGGATTTTTCTATAAACTTGGAAGAAAAATAAATACAGCAAAGCCTCAATAAATGCAAAGAAGAACACATTAAAAGCCCAAACCCTAACATCTAAATCCATCCCTCGTCAATAAATACACAATTAAACCTGTCCTCAATAAATGCACAGATAAATACCACAATAAATGAAAAAAAACCCCACAACTAACAGAAAAGAAACCATAGATTTTGGAATTTAATTAGGCATGGTCGAAGCACAAAAACGAAAAGAAAAAGCAGCATTAAACCTTGCAAAGATCAAGAAACCCTAAGAAGGAGGATGTGATGACAACCGGATAAGGAACTCCCAATATGTGGTGATAAATCGGGGAAAAACACTTGGCAACAATATAACCACAAAACCCCCCATAGAAGTATATAAAAAAATGATTTCCGTTGTTTCTGTAGCAATACTCACAGCATACACTGTGGATATAAGGCATTCGGTTCGGGCTTATTAGATCCGTCGGAGCTTTTCACCGGCGGTCGGATCAAGAGTTGAGAGAGGAGGAACAGTGGGATGTGAGTGAGGTCCGAAAAAAGGTGGGTTTCTATTTCGGGTATAAGCAAACCGACATAAAAAGGATACCTAGTGTGCTATGATGAAGTACACGGGGTTTATATTTAACTTATAACTTATAATATAGTTACTCGTACATAAAATTTAATTCCATTACATATCTAACTTTATTAATTATTCTAGTATTAAAACAAAGACATATATGTGATTCGTTAAAATCAAATCATATACGAATCATATATGATTTTTACGAATCATATATGATTTCTCTGGGCGGATTTTTTTTTTAAAAAGAGTTCGTCGCAAAAAAAAAGTTCGTCGAAAGTATATAACAATGCATATCTATAGAAAGATGATTTAATTCTCGTCGCGATGGTATTTTTTTTGTAGCTTGAAGATTTACCGTTTGCAAGATATGTTGTATTAAAAAAAATGTGGAAAATAAAAATGGGTTGCTATGATTGGTTGATTGTTTCTATGGCAAATATAAGTTCTATATTGGTCTCATCTCCCTTCGTCATACAACACCCACGCTAGAAGATATTGGATCATCCTCTTTAAGAATTTAAGGTCGTAGGTTTAAGGTTTTATCGCAACAAAAAACTTGAACAATAACATTACTATATGTAACAATAATAAAAATAAAAGTAAACAAAAAGCGTCCATACCCATTTAAGTATTGGTTTATATAATATATGAAATCCATGATTCACAACTTGCATCATTAATGAAATACAGCAAATGGTCCAAAAAACATGTGGGATCTCAATATTATAAAATTGAGACGTAATAAAAGTATTAGTATGATTCTAGAGAGATGAACATGTAGTTTGTTCCAGACTTCCATCCCAAAATGTTGACAAGTTGATACTTGGAGTTTAGTTAATATCATAATTTTAAATAATAATAATAATAATAATAATAATAATAATAGTAATAAATAAATAAAAAAAAAAAAAAAAAAAAAAAAAAAAAAGTGACCGGTAGAGTATTACATATATGTATTTTTCTTAATTTAACACGAGTTATCTTAGTCAAAAGCCATTAGCAAATAGCAAGTATATCATTTCTGGCAAGTTAAATGTCCAATAATTTACGTAAAAGTTTTCGTCTTAAAAAAAATCTTCAAACGATTAAAAAAAGGGATAATTGTTTCAAAATGTAACGAACTTGCCACGTTTTACAATGTTGTGTATGTTGCTTTTAATTTTACTAAATAATGCGAATAATTGCCTAATCAGTCTATTGTGTGCATTATTTAGTAAAATATAAAGCAACATACACAACATTGTAAAACGTGGCAAGTTCGTTACATTTTCAAACAATTATTCCCTTTGTGTCATTCTAATATAATAAAGGGAATAATTGTTTGAAAATGTAACGAACTTGCCACGTTTTACAATGTTGTGTATATTTTACTAAATAATGCACACAATAGACTGATTAGGCAATTATTCGCATTATTTAGTAAAATTAAAAGCAACATACACAACATTATAAAACGTGGCAAGTTCGTTACATTTTCAAACAATTATCCCTTAAAAAAAAGAAAAAAAGAGAGAGATAGTTTTTGTTAAGGTGATATGTACACCACTAAAAGTGGTGTGCACACCACTAAATTATACTGATGATGCACACAGTACAACATTCAAATGCAGAATTAGTGGTGTGCACACCACTTTTAGTGGTGTACATATCACCTCTCTTTTGATCAACTATAGATGATATTTAGTTATCTACCAATCGTTTTTTCCCAACGATGACTGTTACAAGTTGGACAAGTCATATATGAGGTAAATTCGAGTAGCTTATACAAAAATGTATGTCTAAATCATGACAGAGATACCCAATCGAGTATTCTCTATTAGGTAAATAGAAGCTCAATGTTTAAGCTCACTTAGCTAGTTAGTGTCCGTTTATGTTTTCTCTATATAAACGCACTAGTTATAATGCCCGCGCACGCGCGGGTTTTTTTCTAAATTTTTTTTTTAATTATATTTTTATTTCTTAAAAAACAAATAATTTAATTTTTTTTGTTTGATTTATGATTTTTAATTATATTTGTTTATTATTAAAGATAATCATTTAAAAATTTTAATCCTGTTGTTAGTTGCATCTTATCTATATTTTTTTGTACTTATCTTCTACTTGTGTAGTTTATCAACAAAATAAAATTTTAAAATTTTAAATTAAAAAATAATAATTAAAATATTACCAAATAAGGAAATATTCTTTTTCAAAGTACCCACTAGGGGTTTTGTTTTATTATATAAAAAAGATGTGCGTTCACTATTTGGTTTTCTAGGTTCTCCACTTCACATTATTTCATGTCTAGGTTCATTGTTGTTTCGTATATACCTCTAATCTATCATTTGAGCCCAATTCATTAATTTATTTGGTAGAACCATAGATTCATTGACACAAGTTGGTATTCATTATTATCACATCGTTAACAGGTAAATTTACAACCAAATTCACCGGACGGTAAAAGGTTAAAAATAAAACAATTAGTACTACTCACTCAGTGTGACTGTGGGTCCTGTGGGCCCGAACATTGGACAAATCTGACGTGTATATAAATTGACCATCATATAAAACATGGGGCCCAGGAATATACGTTCTTATCCCAACCCAAATAATATCAAATTTTATATTTACCGAATCATCTTCCTATTTTTGTTTTCACTTTTCACGAAAGTGAGAATATTCAAGAAAGGTTACTATAAGATTAAATGAATCTTATTTGGATATATTCTGTTGTTTAAAATTTACCATGTCATAATAATTCACATTATCAACGGGTGACAGGTAGGCGCAAAAGACACTAGCATCTGAAATCTAAAGACATATACAAATTTAAACAGTTAGTTCTTCTTACATAATCTTCATACTCATCCTTTTACAGTTTACCCACACAATCATACAACATGTGTCATGCACACATGCACTACCTCTCTTTTTTAATTTATGCTATTCTCTTTTCATTTGTCACATTCATGCAAGTAAAAAAATTTGTAGTCACAAACAGTAAGGAGTAAATATCATTTCCCTAAAGAATTACATGCAACAAGCGAAAACACATAATTGATTGTTTGCTGATTTTTTTATAAGGTTCATATAACAACGTCGCACAAATCGTTGTGTGTATTTAACTTATTTTGTATTACCTTCAGAAATCATCATTTATTTTATAAAATTTTATTTATAATCTGCTATATATAGATGATTGACATGAAGAAAAAGCACAGGCTCTTAACTCATTCAGTTATCTGCATGTGAAACTTATGGGCTGTGGGCTTTTTATATATTTCTATAACCAATCATTTAAGAGAAGAAAATAAAAAACTTGAAGTGGTATGTCGTCACATGAAACTCCGATAAGACAATTTAAATTGATAACAATTGTGAAACGAATTACATATGCACATAAAGCGTGTTCAATAATAGTTGTATCGTACATATACGAAACTTGGATGAATTTATTGCAGAGGTCAAATGTTATACAGTATCAGTTAATTTGAGAATGCCAAAGTTTTATGTCTTTTAAGTAAATATAAGTAAAACCTCAAAATTTTGGGAGGGCCGTGGCTCTCTCCGATCTTCACTATGATCCGTCCATGATACTGTATAACATATATCTGAGATAATTATTTTCAAAAGAAAAAATCTAGAAAACACAAAATCCACATATTTAGCATGTTTCCACAATTCTAAAGAACAAAAGGCTTAACTCTAATTTATTTATGTGACCAGTTAAATCAAGACAACAAACCATTATAATCAAATAAACTATTGTTTTCTTTAATTCTTCTCAAATGTTAAATGATGTCATAGTGTTATTGCAAGCCATGTGTGGATCACAAAAATATATCATTCTCAAGTGACGTAATATTATTATTGTTCAAAAAGCGGTACAAACAGGAATATATCAATATCATACAGCTAATGGTGATTATAAGGGGATTAAAAACTCTAGTAAATTGGCATTTATATGAATGTCCATAGACCATAAACTAGTAACTCACAGTATTTTAAAATTGAATATTTGCTTGAATGTTGTATAATTTGTTAAGACAATTTTCTGAATTTTCCATTTGTACATCTTTTTAATAGATTTAATAATTGCAAATTATACCATTTATATTTGTATACTTTATAAAAGTCTTGGTTTGTAATACAAAATAGACAGACAAATGGCTCGAAACATGTCATAAAATTTTATTAAATCCAAACACAAAGCCCAGTTTTACAGTGCCAAGTTGTGATCCAAACAAGTTAAAACCCATATGCAACTATATGCCCATATGCAACTATATGCAAGTCCTTAAAGCCCATTCAGATGCATATAGTTAACTTGTAAATTTAGCATACTTTTTCTATTTAGTTGCAAAACTGATCTATTTATTTTACGAGCATGGTATCCGCACGTTGTAACGGTGGGTACCTTGTATTAAAATTTTTCATGAATAATATTTTTCCGATATACTTTATTAATATTACGCCCCAAAATTATAGTCATGTAATTTGACTATGAGCAAGTTTTTAATAATAATAGGGAATTTTTTAAAGTATAAAAGAGATTATTGGTTTTGGGATATGCGATTCCTAAATTCTAAATATGTTTTTGTGTAAAAAAGAGGTTGTGGAAGACTGGTTGCACAAATGTAAACATGTGCATTAACTAGATATTTTAAATTTAATGATTAATTTTATATATCACCTTACTTTCATGATTAATTTACTATATACCCCAATCATGGGGCTTGTGGTCTAGTGGTAAAGGCTTAAGTAGTTAAGCGAGCCCAAGTGAGAGTAGTACCGGTTTGGGTGACCGACCGAGAAGTCCTCACTTGGGAACCACAAGCTCTAATGATATCAGGCGAATCGGGAATAGGAGTGGGGTTATCCCCTAAGGAGAGGCTCGCGGTTGGTATCTCTGCCCGAGGATGCGACACTAACTCGAGCCAACAACTAATATCTAACAACTAACCCGCCGTTCAAAAAAAAAATTAATTTATACCCAAAGTGCAAGTATTAAATGCATAATGTACAATGTTTTTAGTGCATGTTTGAGTATTTTTGAAATTTTTTACTAAAAGAATAGGAGATATGAAATTGACCATAAATTTAAAAAGAAATTGGAAAATGTTTGTAATAATGTTTTCAAAACCAGGTCTTTGATTGACCCGGCCGGGTCACCGGGTCAACCCAGTTTGTGCAAAAAAACCCTCACAGTTTATACATATATCCACACACCCATGTTTCTTTCATCTTTTCTAACACTAATTCTGCTAAAAAAAACCGGCGGCTAGCACTGGGTTTCAAAGTACTAAAGAAACCGGAACCGGTTCGACCGGTTGACCCGGCCGGGTCGAACCGAGTTTCATAATATAGGTTTGTAATGTTATATTACACAAAAGAATACATATTCTTCTCAATTTCGTGCATATAATGTGTAGCGTTGCATGCATGGTTGTATACCTCACTACAACATCATACGCATAGAACGTCTATTTATCAATATAAGTGGAAACCTAGAAATCAAAAGGCGTTTCAAAGTTTTGTATTAAAAATTATGGTTTTTCAATTGAAAAACTGATTGTTCAAAAAAAAAATTAAAAAAAAAATGAAAAACTGGAACTTGATAGGCCTAGTGAAAGAAATTGGGCCACTGAACTTCCATATCTAAATCCAACTCATTTTTCCGGCCGTGATCATACAAGACGAGTAAAAAGAGTCACATACATATAAATACACAACATATTAACCGGAAATGTTTCTCAAGGCTCAACGTATTAATAACTTTATTATTTCCATTTCTTGTGAAGTCATGATGGCATTTAATTTCTTTTGAAGTCATAGCTGAGAATGCCTTTCTCCACATGAAAAATGTGAAAATACCACCACTTAGTCTCATATATTGATAAAATGTTGATTGACTATCCACACACTATTCAACGAGTAGTACAAAACATTATTAGTACTTAGGTGCTATTCACACACAATTCAATAAAAAGTACAAAACCTTATTAGAGAGCTAGGTGTGGGAGGAGCAAATACCGTGTTATTCGTCTGTCATTTCAATTTTCAGCGTTAACTCATCAGCATCTCAATAATACACCAACAACTAAAATACCATCCTCAGAAAGAAAAAAAAAAATTGTTATTGGTACAAACATATTTATTTATTTATTTTCATTATTATTTTATGCAAACACATTTAAATTAGAACTAAAATACAATATTTTAAAAATATGATACGATTATAAATATCATACGGATACAACAAATGTAACACCCCCATTTTCACGGTTCGCATCGGATTAAGGGTTAGGGTATTACTTCATGGAATCACAGTTACAGTAATAGAAAATGACTCGAAAAAAGACGTTTATAGAAATTTAGTTATCATTCATTTAATTATCAGAGTTTTGATAGTAAAAGATATACTTTTACTATTGATGAGGTCCCAAAGTCTAAGTGATATGTTGTGTTTGAATGATAACATGTTTGAAAATCATCCGAGTTCAGTGCCTCCTTCCGCCATATCTCCGTAATAGTGATATACCAAAGATACATGCTTAAAAAGTCAACACTAGGTGTTGAGTGAGAATCATAGGTTTAAGTGTTAGTGAATACAAGTTCCCTGGGCTACGTTGTTACACCCATCTGGGAAAATGTTGTGTGTGTGTGTGTGATAATTGTGATGCATGCACAATTATCAAGAGTGGGGTGTATTGCACTAAGCTCATGAACCACACGTTAACGATCCGGGTCATGGGGGCTGCAGACCCAACCATGAGGGGATGGGAAGGATAACTTGCCAAAGTTAATCATTCGGTGGGTTCAAATATAGTACTTATTGGTACCATCCAGAGAGATGTTAATACTAACGGGAGTTGTCAAACTCCAATAGATCTATCAACTATATTCGCGTTCGCGTGGGTAAAATATCCCAAACGATTAGATTCATGAATTTTAGTTATGTGGTGATGGCAGTTAGTTTACTCGTGCAACAACCAAAGAAAAAAACTTGTATTCGGTTTTAAAGTAAAGCAAGTAGCAAGTATCCCCCTCACAGGGTTTGTAAAGCATTTAGAAAGCGTTTGAAAGGTGTGAGGCTATGAAAACTCACCTGGGCTTAGGGAAATCTAATTGATGCAAATAGTGACTCGGAAACTAGACTGCCTTAATCACGTATCCTGATGTTGTTGTAGTTGTGGATGTATGTCAAGCTTTAGTTGTTTAGTTTAAGTTTCTTAAGTAATCTTTCTTAGGGTTTTTAGGGTTTTAGATATAACACAACACCGTTCGGGCCATCACAATTCAGAAGTATAAGACTCCTCACATGAAGCTCCTTACTATTGTATTATGTTATCAACATAATACCGTTCAGGCCATCATAATTCAGAAGTTAATACTCCTCACATGAAGCTCCTTACTATTGAGTTATGTTGTTATTGGGGCTTAGTTATAACATAACACCGTTCGGGCCATCATAATTCAAAAGTATATGCAATAATCGTTTGAGGAGTCATGGCACTTTAGATCGTAAACCCAACAAACTCGTCAAAACGAAATATCCACATAGTACTCCTCACATGAAGCTCCCTAGTATTGTGTTATGCTTCTAACTTTAATATTTTTACTTTATACCCTTATAGTTTAACATATTTATAAAATCTACCCTATACTTATAATACTTGTATTATTTATACTTATAACTATCTAGACTTGACACAATTAGTCCCTATACTTATATATTTTAGAAAAATGACAGAAATGACCCTTGGACTTATAAGTTTTCTATATTTACCATTTATACCCTTAACTTTATAACTTTTGCAAAACTAGTCCTTTTAAGTTTATAACTATTTAACTTTTTATCCTATGGTTTTATAACTTTGCAAAAAGGGTCCTTATACTTATAACTTCTAAGAAATGTCAAAAATAGTCCCTAGACTTAATATTTTCATAAATTTACCATATATACCCCTATGCATGGAAAACTTTGCAATACTAGTCCTAATTCCATGCAAACTATATTTTTATGAAACAAAAAGGTTTCCTAGCTTATGTTTAACTAATTTTAGCTTATCTAAGGTACCTAAACTAGCTTAGGGCTTATGGAAAGGACTTAAAGCATGTAAACATGTATTCGACTCTATTTAGGGTTTTAAAAAGAAAACTAACTAGTTCTAGTGTTCAAGGCTTAGGCAAGGGTCCTAATGGGATTTAAGGCATCCTAATACTATCCTAGTACTAATATAAAGCTAATATATTCAAAATGTAAGGCTTACTTGACTAAAGAAAGGTTAACGAGGGGTATGTCTAGGTTTAGGATTTTAGCGATGGAAAAACAACTCGACAAGGGTCCTTGGCTTGCTTTGCTCGACTCCTAGGCCTACTATAGCTCGTATACTACTACTAATAAAGAATTTTTTGAGGTGAAGAAGAGAGGAGGTGTGGTTTTAAAATGGAAGGGATGTCGAGCTATTTATAGGGTGCGTGAGGAGTAGCGAGCAAGCAAGGCCAGCAGGAGGTGTCGAGAGGGGGGGGGGAAGGTGACTAGGACGAGCTACATAGTGACTAACCAAGGCTATGGAGTGAAAAGGCTAGGCTATGAGGCGGTTATGGAGTCGGTTTAGGGTTTTGTGGTGGAAATGGAACCGTAGGGTGAAAGAGGTGACAAGTAGGTGATGCACCTACTTGTGTGAGGTGCTTAGAGGTTCTAGGGTGTGTGCTAAGCATGAATAAGGTGCTAGGCTAGGTGCTTGAGGTGTTTGAGGTGCTTAAGGTACTTAGTTTTAGGATTAGGGTTAAGTTTAGGTTTAGTTTGGTCCTAATTTGGTTTAGTGAGTGATTAAGGTCTAGCTTAGGGTTTAGTGCTTAGATTAGGTTCCTAAGAGTGTCTAGTGACTAATCCTAAGTCCTAAGGGGCTTATACTAAGTGGTGGTAGCTTATGGGAAAGATTTGGGTAAGTTTGACCTAGTTTTCAGGTAGTTATAACCTAGTTATGGTTTTGTGCCTAAGGGACTTGTACCTAAGCTCTAATGGGTTGTACTAGTGCCTAAGGGTACTAAGGTATCCTAATGTTCTTAAGGTAACTCATACTTAAGCCTTGGACACTTTCAAACTAGTTTAGTTAAGCATATAGGGTTTAGTAAGCACATAGGTCTAATTAGAGTTTAATTAGGGTTTGTTAGGGTTTTGTGATAAGTTTAGTGTGTTAGATTGGTAGATTACTTATTGTGGTGTTGTTGTGGTCTTATGCTTGACATACCAGGGGTTTATAGGATGTGAGTGTTGAGTTATTTTGCTTGTGTGGATACGTGGGCAGGTCTAGAGAGTCATGCAAGTTATAAATGCACATAAAAAGCAAAAATTTACCTGTAAAATACCTACTATAGGTATTTGTAATGGGAATGATAGTGATGAGATTTTGTGGGTTGTTACCGTCTTACCCCCTTAGAAGAAATCTCATCCCGAGATTTAGATGAACGTAGGAGTAGGGGAAAGAATGAGTCGAGAAAGATAAGAGGAAGGAAAGGAGTTGTACAAACTGAGTAGGAATTGTTTGTACATGTGCCAGATACTTGGTCTCATTTGTTTATATCTCATTACTCACAAGTAAAGGCGTCCCAATTCTTGTAAGCAAGAGCTTATAAATTCATGATCCATTTGATTTATAACTTTCTTTTTAAAATGAAAGAGCCTCCAAATTCATTTTTATAGAATAATCATCATAAATCGTCCTTAAGTAGTATCGGCCGAAAAATGGAAAAGTACTCCACATTTAAGGAAATGTGGTCCAAGAATGTTTTGGAGACAAGTTCCAGTCATGGTGGAAACAATTTCAAGCCATGGTGGAGATAAGTTTAAGCCATGGTAGATACAAGTTCTAGCCACGGTGGAAACGATTTCTAGTCATGGCAGCTAGTTCTACAACCTCTCTGTTGAGCAATTAATTACCTGGTAGCTATACCATGTTATGACTAGTGTGACGGACGTTATCTCATTCCTGCAACTTTTGCAAAGCGAGATAGTATAATACCATAGTCGAACATAATGAGGATTAAAGTTCGGCATAGATATTCTTACAAGATCTAACTAATAGAATCTTGCGATATGACGAGAAATACAAGTTCTAATTCTTATAACATTGTAGGACGGGGTAGGGAGAGAATATAGAGTAGGAAAAAAAGAGTGAAAAATGATGGAGGAACGAAGAGACGGAAAGGAGTGAAAGGATGAATGAAAGTGGAAGGATGGATTTTATAGGAAAGAGTGAAGAGAAAGGAAGGAAGGCAAGGGATGAAATAGTAAGGTATGAAGGAGTGAGAGATAACGGAGAAGTGAGTTTAAACGGAAAAGTAGGATTAAATGGTAGAGTAGGAAGGGAGGATAGGGTTTAAAAATTAAGATTAAACGGAGGAGTAAAAGTATAGGATACGTGTAAAGATAGTATCCCAATGGAATTTTTTAGATTTACTAGATTCCTCCAAGATTCGTTTTTTCCTCTAAGGTTTTCCTAGTTTGCCTAACTAGTCCTAAACTTCTAAGGGTGATGTGTTTGGTTCTATCGAAGTAGAGGGTTCTAAAGTGGGAGAAGGTTTAAGTGGTTTCTTTCCTAAGGGTTTACTAGGAGTTTCACTATTCCTAGGTAAGGTTTCGGGTTTCCTCTTTTGTCCTAAGTTGTCTATTTTATGTCCTAGGTACTTAAAACCAGGTAGGGTAATATCCATAGTATTTTCTAAGTGAAATTCCTAATGTGTATCCTAAGAAATGTCAAATCCTATGATGTAATCTAATATCCTCAAATATCTTATTTCTAGTTATAGCTAATAACCTCAAGTTTTAAGTCTCGGTTAGGTTCGGGATATTCTAACGGTGTAATATTCCTAGGGGTTTCTAAACCCTAATAAGGGTTGGTTACTAGGTCTAGGTAAACTATATCCTTAAAAACGTTTTATTCCTATATGGTAGAAGCTTGCTAATGTGCCTATATGGTAGAAGCTTTGCTAATGTGTCTATCCTAAACTAGGGGTTTAAGGGATTAAGGTGGAGGTTTACTATTTAATCCTTTGTTTTTCCTAAAATTTCTTATATCTAATCTGTGTTCTAGTTCTAATATCCTCGATAAATGAATTCTTATGCTAGTCTAAATCCTATCTTATAGAGATGTATTCCTAATTTTTCTATCTATCGGGGTAGGGATTCTAATTTAGTTTCTAATCTATAAAATCTCAAAGATTCCTAATCTTATTTTTCTATTTCCTCAAGGGTTTCTTAGATAACCTATCTTAGTGATTTAAGGTATTCTATACTTAAGCTTATGTTTTCTAAGGGTATCCTAAAGTCATTTCTAACCTAAAGAATGGGAATCCTAAAGAGTATGGTTCGGGTTTTACTAAGAGGGGAGGGGAAAACTAACTCGGGAATCATAGTAATCTAAGGAAGTAAAGAGGGAAGGATAGGAATATGCTCATATATGACTATCATATATTTGTATACGGGATAGTTAGGGGTAAATTCTCTAACTAGAGGAATGATAGCTTTAGAAAGCTAAGGAAGTAGTGGGGATTTAGAGATCAGAGGAGAAAGAATTCAGATCTCTATGGTGTAGAATAAGAATTCTCACCATTGATAGGAGAAGTGTTTGAAAGGATTGGGTTTTAGGAAGGGAGGAAGTACGAGGGGAGTTTAAAACAGTTTTGAGACTCTATGAATCTAAGGCATCGGGGTGGTTTATCCTAAATTCCTAAAGGTAAGGGTTTGGGGTAGGTTATAACAATTACCTAACTTGTCATATTTTATGGGGTAAGTCTATACTCCTAGGGGTTACTATAGGGTTAGGGAAGACCTAAGGTGAGGAGAGGCATACCTAAATTTAGTTTATCTAAATTATCCTAATTGAGGGGCACCTGTTAGTTTCTAAAACCTAACTTATTTTATTGATTTTCTATTTTACATATCCTATAGGCACTAACTATTCTAAGGCATAACTTTTAAGATTATCTAAGGCATTTTACTTAGGGGTTTCTATGGTTTTCCTAATTCCAAGAGTTTGTGTTTTCTAGGTTTGATTGATGATTTTCCTCATCATCATCAATTATCTTTTATAAAGTGCATATCCTAAAATGGGCAAAGGCTATTTTATGGTGGTGTCTCATTTGATTTTTCTGTATTTTAGCTACCTTAAAACGGGTTTCTTGTAGGGTATTTCTTAAACTACTATAGTCAGGTTGATTACCTAGTTTATTATCATGACCTTTTTCTATCTTCTCAAGAAGGTCAAGGAAAATTTCATCTAAGTTATTTAAAATTTCCTCTAATTGATTTTCCTGATTTTCTAAAGTTGTCCTAATGGGGTTTTCTCCAAATTCATCTTTCCAAGATGAAATGGGAGGGTTTACTAAGTAAGGGTTAGGTGCTAAAGTATAGGGTTGCCTCGGGTTATATCTAGGAGTATAGGCAGGGATAGAGTTCCTAGGTATACATGGTTCTCTAGAGAGAAAGATACCATGTGGTTCTAATCTAGGTATGGGGAATGGTGGATGTAAAACAGGGTTTAGGGGAGTTATAGGTGATGCCTTAACATTGAAATCTCTTAAGTGTTTTAAATGTGGGTTATCTATAAAAGGTGTAAATCCTAAGGGTGAAGGTGTATCTAAACTATTCCTAAAGTCTCCTAAGGTATGGTTTAGAGGAATAATCTAGTACATTCGGAGAGGGGAGATCATTCTCCGAATGTAAACTAGATGAGATGGGGGTAGAGTAGCGGGGAGTAGACATAACTATATAATAGTAAAAATACTGTAAATCATTTAGCAGTTAAGCAGGCAATTACTATACTAACCTTAGTATGTATGATTACGGAGGATGGCAGGGGCACTGAGGATTTTCTCGGGTTTAGGAAAAGTAGTTGTAGTTTAGGTTTTGACCTTGTTCTCTACAACTGATGCTCTAATACCAATCTGTAACACCCCCATTGTCACGGTTCATAGCGGATTAACGGTTGGGGTATTACTTCATGGAATCACAGTTACAGTAATAGAACACGACTTGAAAAGAGACGTTTATAGAAATTTAGTTATCATTCATTTAATTATCAGAGTTTTTATAGTAAAAGATATACTTTTACTATTAATGAGGTCCCAAAGTCTAAGTGATATGTTGTGTTTGAATGATAACATGTTTGAAAATCCTCCGAGTTCAGTGCCTCCTTTCGCCATATCTCCGTAATAGTGATATACCTAGGATACATGCTTAAAAAGTCAACACTAGGTGTTGAGTGAGAATCATAGGTTTAAATGTTAGTGAATACAAGTTCCCTGGGCTACGTTGTTACACCCATCTGGGAAAATGTTGTGTGTGTGTGTGTGATAATTGTGATGCATGCACAATTATCAAGAGTGGGGTGTGTTGCACTAAGCTCATGAACCACACGTTAACGATCCGGGTCATGGGGGCTGCAGACCCAACCATGAGGGGATGGGAAGGATAACTTGCCAAAGTTAATCCTTCAGTTGGTTCAAATATAGTACTTATTGGTACCATCCAGAGAGATGTTAATACCAACGGGAGTTGTCAAACTCCAATAGATCTATCAACTATATTCACGTTCGCGTGGGTAAAATATCTCAAACGATTAGATTCATGAATTTTAGTTATGTAGTGGTGGCAGTTAGTTTACTCGTGCAACAACCAAAGAAAAAGGCTTGTATTCGGTTTTAAAGTAATGCAAGTAGCAAGTATCCCCCTCACAGGGTTTGTAAAGCATTTAGAAAGCGTTTAAAAGGTGTGAGGCTATGAAAACTCACCTGGGCTTAGGGATATCTAATTGATGCAAATAGTGACTCGGAAACTAGACTGCCTTACTCACGTATCCTGATGTTGTTAAAGTTGTGGATGTATGTCGAGCTTTAGTTGTTTAGTTTAAGTTTCTTAAGTAATCATTCTTAGGGTTTTTAGGATTTTAGATATAACACAACACCGTTCGGGCCATCACAATTCAGAAGTATAAGACTCCTCACATGAAGCTTCTTACTATTGTATTATGTTATCAACGTAATACCGTTCAGGCCATCATAATTCAGAAGTTAATACTCCTCACATGAAGCTCCTTACCATTGAGTTATGTTGTTATTAGGCTTAGTTATAACATAACACCGTTCGGGCCATCATAATTCAGAAGTATATGCAATAATCGTTTGAGGAGTCAGGGCACTTTAAATCTTTAACCCAACAAACTCGTCAAAATGAAATATCCACATATTACTCCTCACATGAAGCTCCCTAGTATTGTGTTATGCATCTAACTTTAATATTTTTACTTTATACCCTTATAGTTTAACATATTTACAAAATCTACCCTATACTTATAAAACTTATATTATTTATACTTATAACTATCTAGACTTGACACAATTAGTCCCTATACTTATATATTTTAGAAAAATGACAGAAATGACCCTTGGACTTATAAGTTTTCTATATTTACCATTTATACCCTTAACTTTATAACTTTTGCAAAACTAGTCCTTTTAAGTTTATAACTATTTAACTTTTTATCCTAAGGTTTTATAACTTTGAAAAAAGGGTCCTTATACTTATAACTTCTAAGAAATGTCAAAAATAGTCCATAGACTTAATATTTTCAGAAAGTTACCATATATACCCCTATGCATGGAAAACTTTGCAAAACTAGTCCTAATTCCATTCAAACTATATTTTTATGAAACAAAAAGGTTTCTTAGCTTATGTTTAACTAAGTTTAGCTTATCTAAGGTACCTAAACTAGCTTAGGGATTATGGAAAGGACTTAAAGCATGTAAACATGTATTCGACTCTATTTATGGTTTTAAAAAGAAAACTAACTAGTTCTAGTGTTCAAGGCTTAGGCAAGGGTCCTAATGGGATCTAAGGCATCCTAATACTATCCTAGTACTAATATACAGCTAATAGATTCAAAATTTAAGGCTTACTTGACTAGAGAAAGGTTAACGAGGGGTATGTCTAGGTTTAGGGTTTTAGCGATGGAAAAACAACTCGACAAGGGTCCTTGGCTTGCTTTGCTCGACTCCTAGGCCTACTATAGCTCGTATACTACTACTACTACAGAATGTTTTGAGGTGAAGAAGAGAGGAGGTGTGGTTTTGAAATGGAAGGGATGTCGAGCTATTTATAGGGTACGTGAGGAGTAGCGAGCAAGCAAGGCCAGCAGGAGGTGTCAAGGGGGGGGGGGAAGGTGATTAGGACGAGCTACATAGTGACTAACCAAGGCTATGGAGTGACAAGGCTAGGCTATGAGGTGGTTATGGAGTCGGTTTAGGTTTTTGTGGTGGAAATGGAACCGTGGGGTGAAGGAGGTGACAAGTAGGTGATGCACCTACTTGTGTGAGGTGCTTAGAGGTGCTAGGGTGTATTCTAAGCATGACTAAGGTGCTAATCTAGGTGCCTGAGGTGCTTAGGGTACTTAGTTTTAGGATTAGGGTTTAGTTTAGGTTTAGTTTGGTCCTAATATGGTTTAGTGAGTGATTAAGGTCTAGATTAGGTTTTAGTGCCTATATTAGCTTCCTAAGAGTGTCTAGTGACTAATCCTAAGTCCTAAGGAGCTTATACTAAGTGGTGGTAACTTATGGGAAATATTTGGGAAGGTTTGACCTAGTTTTCGGGAAGTTATAACCTAGTTATGGTTTTGTGCCTAAGGGACTTGTACCTAAGCTCTAATGGGTTGTACTAGTGCCTAAGGGTCCTAAGGTATCCTAATGTTCCTTAGGTAACTCATACTTAAGCCTTGGACACTTTCAAACTAGTTTAGTTAAGCATATAGGGTTTAGTAAGCACATATGTCTAACTAGGGTTTAATTAGGGTTTGTTAGGGTTTTGTGATAAGTTTAGTGTGTTAGATTGGTAGATTACTTATTATGGTGTTGTTGTGGTCTTATGCTTGACATACCAGGGGTTTATAGGATGTGAGTGTTGAGTTATTTGGTTTGTGTGGATACGTGGGCAGGTCTAGAGAGTCATGCAAGTAATAAATGCTCATAAAAAGCAAAAATTTACCTGTGAAATACCTATTATAGGTATTTGTAATGAGAATGATAGTGATGAGATTTTGTGGGTTGTTACAACAAATACATAAAAACTACAGTAATAAAAATACATAAAAACTAAAAAGTAAGATACAACAAATATTAAATATATGATAGAACACGACGAAAAATAAAAACTACGATACGACAAGTACTAATTTGAGCTCGAGCTTGTGCCAAAATGTCGTGCTCAGGTTTCGAATTTCTTTTCAGTTTTTGATGTAATCAAGTTTTTTAGCTCGTTCTTGTTGCAACTCCTCTTAGACCATTTCCTTGAAAGCTTTTCTACTAGACGAAGAACCCGTCAAACGCGTAGAGTTCGATGTTTGATTGGAAGGCCGTGGCTTGCCGGGAGGACGTGGGATTGTATCATCTCGAAATCGCTCGTTCGGTTCTTGAACGTTCTCGAGTGTATGAATGCATCTTCCGGGTTGAACTACCTTGCCACCACACCATTTGTGGTGATCTTTCAAGTTATCCCATACTTCATAGTGCACAAACGCGAACCCCCACATTTCTTTGAATATTTTGCAACAACGAGATGGCCATTTCAAATATTTTTCGCCACTTATCCGTTCACTTTTTTTAACAATTCTGGCAAACTAGTTACAATCCTTTGTCAACGTTGTCCATTTCCTCGTGATCATATCCTTGATACGTTCAGTGGTTGAAAGACGATTGAATTTATTATAAACTTGTGTCCAAAATGACTTTGAATTTCAGTCAATGCCAAGTCTTGGGTCCTCAGATATTTGTATGTACGTTTCGGTCAAAAGTGTTTCCTCTGCTTATGTCCAACGGGTATGTACGATTTCGGTTTTCTTTGGTGTCGGCTTTCGTCCCTTTCCTTTTCCGACCGCAGAAGACTCTGTTTGTAAAGCTTGTGGTGGTGATAGTGGTGGTGAGTTTGGTGGTGAGTCGTGTAAAGCTCGTGATGTCATCATTTGTGTTGGTTGTAAAGAATTACCGAGATTCATTTGGATGAAGTGTTGTTGTTGTTGTGCAAAAAAAAGGCCATTTGCTTATTGTGATCTTTGTTCATTTGTGGTGCGAAAGAGGCTTGTGGATAATATGCATTGGGTTGTGTGGGTTTTGCGGTTTATGCATTGGGTTGTGTGGGTTTTGCGGGTTTTGTGGAAAACCCGGCATCGGGGTTTTGTTGGATATTGAGGGTATGAAAGAATCAGGTTTTGCGGTTGTTGGATTGGAAAAGAACGACCGGATGATGGTGTAGCGGTTGATGGAGAGCTTGAATTAGCGGATCCGGAACCCGAATGAAATATGTTGTTATGTAGCCAATCGTTGGTGTTTTGTTGTGATATTTTTGGAAGATAAATGAAAGTCTATGTGAAAGTTTTGTTAAATTATGATTTGAGTTGAATGTATGAAATTAGTTAAAAGTGGGTATTTATAGGTGAAAAGTTAGGTATTTAAAATTTGTAGCTGTTTATATCCGTTGCAATGTTTGAAATTTGAATTTTTAAAAAAAGGTGATGAATGGTATTAGTTGTTCCACCGGCTGTTTGCCGGATGGCGGACGAACGGCGGCACCCACAGTGCACAAACGGTTCTGTTGTTGGTCATCAAAGGGACGAATGGCGTGTTGTTCGTTCCCCATACCAAGCACTCTTAGCATTTGGCGATTAGTTTTTCTTACACGTTAGTCCTTAGTTTTTTTATTAATCTTTCCATTAGGCGTTAGTCTTTCGGTTTCATTGTTAGTCCATAAATTATTATTTATATTATTGGTCACTAAAATGTATGGTCCTTAGGTTTTCTTTGTTAGTCCTTCCGTTAGTTATCGGGTTTTAATTGTTAGTCCCTGATTTTTTTAAAAAAATAAACATTATATTTCATATACGTAAAAGTTTAATAAGATGATATATGTGATTTGTTTATCATTAGTATATATTTAAGGCTAATAACTTGCTAACTAACCGATATTTAAGGGGGGTTTATGCATTTTTAGTTTCTGAACAATAAATTTTCATTGTTAGTACATGAAAAAAATCATTGTTAGTTCCTGAAATAAATGAAATATGATTTAAGTGTGATACCTTTTATTTAAACTATGTAATGATTTTATTTTAATATCCAGTTCATCTAACATGGAAAAAATGTATTGGCCCGCGTGAAACCTACAACCTGGGCACTATTCAATGAATAGTAAATAAACATTATTAAACCTTGGTGTGTTTTTTTCTTTTCTTTTTTTATTATTATTTTTTTTTTATTTTTATTTTTTTTTATGAATGCGTATGGGGTATTTTGTTGTGGTGAATGTTATGTGATGTTGACGTAGTGACGTAGATGTGATGATAATGGCTACCATTGTAAATGGCCGTTGAGGTAAGATGAAATATCTCAAAGAGAATAGCATAATGCTACTTTAGAAGGTCATATCATGTACTATGTAATTTTCAAAAACTACATTATGTGATACAGTACAATTANTGTTTAATTTTTAGTTTCTTATCGATGATAAATTTTTATTACTAGTCTCTGATTTTTTTTTTACATTGTTAGTCTCTAAATGTATAAACATTGACTTAAGTGTGATATTTTATTTTATTTAAATTATGTAATGTGTTTTTTTTTAACGTGTTGTCTTATTTAACATGAAAAAAAGGTGTCGGTCTGGCTGAACCCACAAGTCCGGGTTATAAGGTAGTGCGTGTTCCATTGATTTGAATTTATCACAAAAAATAAACTAATTTAAATTAGTCACTGAAATCTACTCCCGCCGTAACGCGCGGGCCAAAATTATTCATTGATAACTCCCTCCTTATAGTTTTACTATCAATATATGTTGAACGTGCAACTTTTAATCTAGAAATAAAACCATTCAAGCAGTCAGGGTTTCTTGCAGGAAGTTACTCAAAAATTGCCCAAGTATATTCGAGTACAAATTTCATCAAAGAGACTGCATAAGACCTGTTTATACGAAATTTCTATATATGCAAACACTATTGCATTATTTGCTGTGGTTTCTTGTAAAGTAACTGTTGAAAGTGATCTAAAAGCAGTTAGTGTAGTATATTTACTTTGATGTTTTATTTGTATTTTAGCAAATAAAGTGACTAGATCGTAACCAGAATCATAGCCAGTACACATATGTATTGGAGAAGTAAGGACAGAGGGCATTATTGTTGTGGCCCAAAATAACGAGTACATGGAAAAAAGCTACTCAGTATTGGTTTCTTTTGGAAAAGATCATGAAAATCTTGAGTAGGGCACCAATTATAAATTACTACAACTTATTAAAAGTTAAAAATACAGCAACAAGTGAAATATTGCGTCATGGATGATTAAAATAAATCTATGGTAAATGAACAGATTGATGCAAATCGATAATAGAAAATAGCTGTGTAAGATACAAATCCTGCATAATGAGGTATTGTATATTTGTTAGGTCTATTGCATTGATGGTAAGAGAGTAAGAACTAAGAAGCATTGAACTATATAACACCTAGATAACTAGGTACCATCTTTGAAATATTTCTGAAATACTCCGTAACTATAGTTATAAACGTATGAAATTGAGAGCACGTACGTACACAGACAATGTAACACGATTTTGTTTGGACGTCGATCGGTTGTTTTTTTCTTCAATTCATAAAGCCTGTATGACAATGAGTGTGACAATTAACTTTATCATGATCGATGATGTATGCATGTCATCACCTGATGAACTTCACTTCTCAATCACACAAACATTCATGGCAATAAATTTAGTGTGAACTTAAAATTTTCATGGTAAAAACCATACAATCTAAATAAAACACCCAAATGTATACTACTACTTTACCTGTAAAATATACTACTGTACAAATTACACAAAGGACATTTTGTAATACGATAATCGATATTTCTGATATAAACAAGCTTGCCCTAAGATCTCAAGCATTTTAGCACAATGTTACAAATTTAAAGTCATTTTGTTTACTATCATGCACAAGGACTACATAAGAACTATGTACGTCACTCTATTTTTCTTTTTCTATGCAAACTGAAAATAAAAAATGAAAAGGGTAAAAACATTTTGAATTAAATGCAACGAAAATGAAGCTAGTTAAATTGGAGTTTGCTACAAGCAGCTATCACCATCAATTTGTACCATCGGATTCAATAATTTAGAACACAAGAACACCACAACCACATATTTTTCCTTCCAATCAAATTCAATGGAGTAGCCTGCAATATCCATCACATGATCAATTTACATTTTTCATGAATTTTCTCTATCCTTTGCAGTAAATATTGTTCTCTTGATGAGTACATGAAGAATATTCAACACTTGAATCTATATTAATTATATCTTGATTCAATTCAGAATATAAAGTTCTTGTGATGAACCATGCATAAGTATATCATACAGTTATTTCATTTGCATAATTTTTAACCTAACCAACATGACTTTGATCCTAGTGGTATCAAAGCTTTAGATAAGCTGCCGCTCAAGGCTCAACCAAGCGGTTAAAGGTTCAAGCTGTTGGGATATGTCCATATCACAACTAACGTATGTCCGGAAATTACGTTAGCCTATGGAGTCACACGCGTTAATACATAGAAACAATTAATGTAATTATATAATATATTAGTTGTAGTATATTAATTATATTTAACGATAAGTAATCATTAAATAGAGGGAATTAAGAGTAAAACGAAGAAAATGAAAGTCCTAGAACCTTCCCTATTCTATAGGGCCAATCGGTTATGGATTTCTTAAATCCATTGGGATAGCTTAACTTGCACTCCAAGATTACTTGCCTATATAATGAATTCCTTTGATTCATTATCAACTAAATCTTGAAACCCTACGCTAAGCTTTTCTTCATCTTCTCTTCCCCTCTACTTCTAGTCGATCGAAACACCCTATATGGCAAGGGTTTCGATTTTGCTTCAAGTTCAAAGTGAATTGTTTAGCTTATCGTTTACAAGTACTAGCATACTAATTGTTTTGCTATTAAACATATTGTGTGTGAGACCATAGAGGATTCAACCTTTTTGAAACTTGTTTGGTTTTGTACTTGGGTCGATTTATACATAAACCTTAATTAGGGTTCTTGGTCGATTACCACAAAGAGGAAATTAGTACCCGGTTCTTGATCTAATCCGCAATGAAAAAGGTAAACAAGGTAATTTAATTAGGTTAATTGCTTATACTATTTAATCTTGAATCCGTTGAGTACTTGTGATAATTTATGTTTATATTATATGATTAATATGCTTAAACTCCAACACAAGCCTCATTTTAGATAAATCTGTAGATAGAGTGAGGGTGAGTTTTGCGGTTTAAGAAATAACGTGTTTACCCTAATGAAGGTTATAAAACACGAGGAGGATGATCAAATAGAAAGTGACTCTCCAAGTATTTAAAAAAATAATAATAATCACATGTGTCCCTTCTTCTTCCCTCCTTTTTCATTCCTTTTTTCCCTCCAACCTATGATCTAGTTATGATAAACATCAATATATGATGAACATCGGAATATGATCAACATTTAGCTTTTACAACGAAAAAAAATACAATAAACATCAAAATATGATGAACATTCACACCATGGTTGATGAAGATCAAGATATAATAAACTATAATTGATGAACATTCAGACCACAATTGATGAACATCAAATCAATATATGATGAACTTTATTGATGAACATTCAAACTATCTGATGAACATTCAGACCATAACTGATGAACATTCAAAAACTGATTGATGAACATTTGATATTTAATGATCTTATGGTCAGACAATTAATGAATATATTCGTATTTGATGAACTTAAATTGATAAAGATAAAAATAAACTGATAACATTTTTTATTAATAAATATTATGCCAATATATTAATGAACATTTTGATTGATAAACACGATTTGATGAACATAAAAAAAAACTGGAGAACATTAATAAACACATATTGATGAACATAATAAAAACTGATGATCATTGATGAGCATGTATTGATGAACATAAAAATAACCGATGAATTTGTATTGATGAACATAGCACACAATTTTGTATTCTTTGATGAACATAACTAGGGGTGTCATTCGGGTTGACCCGGTCGGGTTCGGGTCAACTCGGGTCGGGTGAAGCCTCTAAAAAAAATACCCGAACCCGATCTTGTTTAGAACTAGGGTCACTCGGGTCGGGTCAATTTGGGTTTAGGTCAATTCGGGTCGGGTCAACTCGGGTTCAGGTCTAGGTCCATTTTACTTCAATATGTTTAGTATTAATTGACTCGGATTGATCGGGTTCGGGTCCATTCGGGTCGGGTCAAGGCTAAAATAAACATACCCGAACCCGACCTTGTTTAGAACTCGGGTCAATTTGGGTTGACCCGATTGATCCGAATATAATTTTGACCCGTTTGACCCGGCCTGAATTAACTGGGGTCGGGTCAGCCCGAATGACACCCTTAAACATAACAAACACTTATTTTTTTATGAGCAATTACTTGATTAATAATTTTGTTTTCTCATTAGTCTGTAATAAACAACTTTCTTGTTATATATTCTTTGATGAATATTTAATGGATGAACAATCTTGTTTCCATCACCAATCTGTGATGAATAACTTCATTTGCTTAATTTTCTTAGATGAACAATTGCAATTTCAAAGTTTTATTCATCACAACTTTGATTTTTTTACAGAAAATATTGAAACTTTTATTAATTACTAAAACATTTATATTTTAATGAACACATTATAGACTCTAAAAATAACAATATTACTTCATTGAAACATTTAATCAAACACCAAAGATGAAGAATTAATGTTAATTTAAGGCTTGTTGATCAAGAATCACCATATAATTTTTATTTGACTCACATTGAACGAACCCCTTTTTTTCCTAGGAATTTGATAGAAAAGATTGTGATTTGTAGATATTGAACGAATATAGTATGAAATTAAATAGAAATCGTAGCCTAAATTTTGTGATTTAGAATGATTTTTAAAACTAAAATTATGATAGAGATTCGAAGAAGTTGTGAAAAAGAAGAGAAAAAAAAAAGATGGATAACCTGATATTGAGAGATGGAAAAGGAAAGACACATGTAGGGTTATAATTATAAATCACTTTTTAGACTTTTTAGCAAGTGATCACTTTGCACAGAATTTTCACCCACATTAAAACAAGATGCCAATATTAATCTTAACAAGATTCTTGAGCTAATTTTAAATATATTCCAAATCAAAAAAATTGGTGAGCTCACGGTAATCGATACCAAAACGTGTTTAACTTCATATGCATTTCTTAATTAATTGGTTTAAGAAAACAAAACCTTTGAGCATCAAATACTCACACAATCTGATACCATTAGCTAGCTAGGCCTGGTTTAAGATGAACGAATTAACATTTCTCCGTACGATAATAAAGCATGAAAATAAAGAAAAAACCTACTGATCGATTGATAGATAGTATTATGAGAATAAACACTTTGAACGTCAAATACTTACACGTACAAGTGGATACTGTTAAGCGTAGCAGCTTAAGATGAGCGAATTAACTCTTTCTATACATAAGTTTGTTTATAAGGCGTGAAATAAAGCAAAAACTTACAGCTTGATAGTTTTAAAATAAATAGCTAGTTTAAGACAACCCCAGGTATGATTAATTCTTTCATCAAGATTCCATTTAAGACTAGAATATTTGATTATTTGATACTTTTTGTCACTTCCTTTTGGCAGATCTTATAGTTTAGTGGTGTTACTTTCTTTATAGAACATAAAGTTAACGATAAAATGGTGTATATATGTGGTTTGAATTGTGTTTATTATATATTCTTCAAAATAAAAAAGAATAACCTAAGATCCCATCTTTTACACAATGCTCAAAGCACCATTGACTTAATTACATAAAGCTAGCAACCAAAAAAAAAAAAAAAAAAAAAAAAAAAAAAAAAAAAAAAAAAAGATTAACCACAGAAATGAAAAATAAGAGCAATACAACATACATATATCGATCCAAGAATATGGTTAATGAATTACGATAACGTAAAGTCATAAACTAGCTCATTATAAGTGTATTACAGAGTATATATGATACTGATATACACCAAATCATATTAATTACTTGAAACATATTACCTATTCTCGTACAAGATTCATCACAACCGAGACGTACGTTATACATCGATGCAGTCAATTGATTTCCGATGCAGCATCATCAAGATTCTCATTACCCATAAACTATATATATGGAGTTAAATGGCATGTGAATCTTGAAGATACTGCATCAGTAAGCAATGACTTTTAGAGATAAAAGCGTGTAACCCTAGATGATAAATGCTGAAGTGGCATATTTTGATTGGGTTAGAGGCCAAAAACCCTAGTTTTGTAGAAGGTGAAGAAGGAAGGAATGAAGAGAAGATTAGGGTTGAGAAGAGATTATATAGAAGAAAAGTGTTTGGGTTGGGGCCCATATGATGTGGAATCCAATTTTTAGCGTTTGTAGCTTTACAAAGAGTAATTATTTTATTTTATTGAACATAAATACTCAGTAGTATTTCATAGAGTATTGAAATGGATTACATTACCGTGCACCCGTGGCTCGACTTAAAATGTAGCTAATTCAGGCTAATTCATGAGCCACTTTATTCCAACCACGCCGCACAAAGGACTGAAAACGCAAAGCAAACGAGCAACATAAACACCATATATTTTAAGCCCCTAAGTATACAACAACCCCTTATTGCGTAGAGGTGTCTGACAGGTATAGATACTTGAATCTGTCTCCAAAGTAACCTTTGTGAAACCCTTGGCAAGAGCCACTTAGATAGCCTATAGACAGATCGAATAGCCTTTGCTTCAAACTCGATACCCGACACCGCATAAGCAACCTGCCTATTTCCGTTGGCCGTACGATTATTCTTACTTGATATTCCAGCATCGGCAGTAAATTTTATCACCCATGGTTCATATTTACCGTACGTCAAGAAAAGTGACCAGTGTACAAATAGTTACTTAAGTTAACTATAACTAATTTTAATTAGTCCAGTGAAAAAAATGCTCACCAACATGTTCGTTCTCGACTGTAATTGTTAGTACAAAAGAAATCCCGAGTGAAAAGGTTTACTCTCCATCATTATTTCTAAATCCACAATTTGTTAATGAAACTCGTTTTCGAAAAAAAAATTTTTGTTAATGAAACTTTGGTAGTGATCCGGTGAAAGAAAAATTAAAATAAATAAATAAATAAATAAAAATAAAAAACATAACTATAACAATAACACATTTAAGTTGCATCAACTTAAATTAGATGCATTACAATTAGTTTCGAAAATAATTTTGAAGTGAAAATTATGCAAAGTAGTAATAGAAACAAATTTGACCTGCAGAAAACGAAAATTACAAAGATTCACCTAAGTTGATGAAATGCATATAACATATGTATATGCATCTAATTTTTTGCTAGAAAAATATGAAAGTGCATCTAAAAAAGACTAGAAATGCATCTAATTAAATTCAATGCATCTTTAATACTCATTTCATCCCAAATTATAAGTCCATTTATATATTTTTATTTGTCCCAAAATTCATGTCTATTTTTTTATATCAACCAATTAAAAAGACATTTTAACGCAGAGATAAGATATTTGATTGATTAATAAATTAATTAGTGAGATTTTATTAAATTTTGTGAAATTATAAATGAACTTATAATTTATGATCGTTTTAATATTTTTTCTGGTTTGATCATAACTCATAAAACTTTGACAAACTATGTAACTTTTTATCTAAAAATATAATATTTCAAACTAAAGTGATTTAAAAACCAAAACACTTCGTCCGTACAATCTGACGTGGAAGTGGCAAAAGTGGCAAACAGGTTCAGGTGACATACATTTAAAGTGTTCAGTGCGATTGCTGTCTCAATTTTAAAATTTAAAAAGAAAACGTTGCACAAAAAGAAAAAGAAAAGAATATGAGATGGTCAAGCTAATGTTAGACATTTATAGTTTTTTAGTATTTTAATTAGTTCATGAGGCGAGATGGGCGGTATTATGTTAAAATAAAAAATTGAACAGTATATTTCAGTTTCTAAAAACTATAAACCGTTCGTTTTATTTTATTATTTTTTTATTTTTTATTATTATTATTATTATTTTTGGCTTTGGTTTTTCGGTTTTTCACATGAAATCGGTTCGGCTTCGGTTTTCTTCGGTTTTTTCTTACATGGAAACAAGCAAGTTTTCATCTTCTATATATAACGTTTACAATTCCATATTCCATGCAACATTATTTAAACAAAGATCAAAGAGTAGCATAATATTCTAACGATCTAAAACTACAAAACACGGTACAAAACATTATTTATCTTCTTTCACTCTTTCATTACTTAAGGCTTCAAACTAAATTGCAAGATTTTGCATTTTTCTTCCACAAATACATTTAAAGAACAACAAAGGTATATATTAAAAAGTGAATCAAAGTTGAGTGTATAGATAATAAATAACACTACATTTTTTCTAGATAAAATTATATACTCAAATCTTTAAACGTAAGTATCGAATATCTTGTATAGATAAAATTATAAAAATGAAATATAAAGGCGGGGCGGGTAAAACCAAAAAATGCCCCTAACATTTGGTTTTTATAAAAATCAAAACAACCATCACTGATTTTTCAACTAGGGCTGTTTTTTCGGTTCGAATTTTTCAAGTTTTCTGGTTTCGGTTTGATTTATCGATTTTTGTGCTCACCCATAAGTTGTATACCCTTTACACACAGGGGTATTTGACATAAATCTTACTTAATGTGTTTTTATATAACTCACAATACATCAAAATTATGATTACTTGTGCATACGAATCGAATATTATATGATTTTAAGAATATGATCGGTTAAAAATGTAATTCCATCTTGTAAATTTCAATTTTGGCATAGTAAAACATATCCGGTTGCATACGCGGAGTTGATAAATTAGACTTTTCGATAATTTATGTAAAATCTTTTATACGTATATGGTTATAATATTCATGCACGCACGGATTACTCTCTCTGTCCCATATTAAGTGTCCGCTTACACCATGCACAAAGTTTTAGAAAATTTCACTAACTACACTCTCCACCAATCAAATATCATTTTTACCTACTAAAGTCTCATCTCATTGGTTGAAATAGAATATAGACACTTAATTTGGGACACCCAAAGATTCCATTGTGGACACTTAATATGAGACGGAGGGAGTATTACATAAAATTTTCATTATGTATTAATATCTACTAATATTTCGTATAGTTTTTTGTTGGAAGGAGGATTTTACTTTATTTAACTGGCATGCTGTTGACATTGATGTTGTTTAAAGCTAATTATTGATATTGTGTTTTAAACATTATGTGTATTTATTAGCATGTAATGATCTTAAAAAAAAAATATTTTTCTGAATATCCTTATTTAAACTTTAAAGAATAATTACATGCGTCGTTGCTATATGCACACTATCCTTAATATGTTTTCATCTCACTGTAACCCAGGGGTCGTGCCTTCGTTATGATATTTATATTAGTGTTAATAATAATTTTTATCGTATTTAATTTTTAAACTCGTATGCGCGCTGGTTAAAGTTATAAATAGGAATAACGTTATTACTGAACGTTAATATAAAAAAAATACTTTTCCGAACATCCTTACTAGGAATAATATGAGTTGTTCATATATGTATAATAATCTCGTGTATTCATTTACATATCAAAGTTTTAATTTTGATATATATAAGTTCATATACATTAATTTAATATATAAAGATGACAAAATTTATAAATAACAACAAAGTATATAGTAGAAACTTGATAAATTAATAATCGATTAATTAATAAACTCTCTAAAGTAATATTTTTTGCAGGTCTGATTCTTTAATTTATAGATAAATTAGTATGATTGGTGTTCTTTACGTATGGTATGTAAATCGGTTTAAGAGATGATATGAGAATGGTTTTGTTGTTTGGTTTTCCGTGTTTAACGGTGAGAACCCGATGAATTGATTAAGATCAGGAAGCTCATGTAACAATTAAACAAGAACCATACGATATTGTTGTGAAATAGTATTTTCCCAAATGTGTGAAAACTTGATGAAATCGTGTGTGGTGCCTTCTGTTTATAGTGAGGCAAGTAGAGTTTAAAGATAAACCCATGAGAGGTGATCAATGGTTGCAAGGGTGCGAGATGTTGATCATCCAGAGAGCAGACAAGGAGGACATGTGGACTCTCATCCTTGGCTCGTACAAAGTGGTGTTTTTCATGTGTCCCTACTGTTCAGTGTCAAATGTGTAGAAACTAGAAGGGGGTTGAATAGTTTTGCCGTTTTAATTACGTTTTCAAAAAAATTTATTCCTTTTTAAACTTTTTGATTCGAGTTATGTGATATTAATCAATAATATATGAACATGATATATATGAACTATTATGAACACAATGAGAATAAACAATTTGAAAGAAAGAATAGTAAAGAGAAGGAACGACCTCGAAGTACAAATTTCTTGGACCCTTCTAAATCCTAGTAGAAGATTCAAGGCTTGTCCCATTTATGTAAGATTATTATCCTTAAATTTTATTAGAGCTCTTTAAATTGTTATGTTTAATCAGTGAATGTAACACACAATATGTTAGGATAAAGGGAGAAAATGTGGATTTTATGGGTTCCTAGACCCGGAGCTACCAAGTGAGTATTACAAAGATTTGTTTTACAAGGAACATGAGGAAAAGAAATTAAAGAACATGGAAAAGAGTTCAAGTTTGAATGAAGTTGTTGCAGTTTCACAATATGAGATGAAGAATGATGGATGAGTTGACTTTTATAAATTCAAAAGTGCAAGTTTATGAAAAACTTGTCTTTGTTTTCAGTTTGGTAGTTGTGTTCATTGCTAGTGTTTTAGCAATTAGTGTTTATGCAATAAGTTTGCTATTCATCTTTGTAAACTGTCATGTGTTATGCAGTAAGTTTGGTAATGGTCTTGGTAAATTAGTGTTATGCAGTAAGTTTGGTTGTTGTAAACTGGTAATGGTTCTTAACTTCTTTGTAAACTTGTTCAAAGTTAGTGAAATGGCTATTTACATGTTAATACTCTTGTTTTCAGTTTGGTTTACCTCAGTTTACATGTCAAACAGACATCCAATAAAATAGATTTGCACATATGGTTACATCAAAGGATCCATTCATTAATAGAAAGGTACAAATTAGTGCATAATGGTAACAGTTACATCACAGGATCCTACCATATTGTTCAAGTGCACAACACATACCATAACAAATGAGGTGCACTACACAGTTCAACAGACATCATACCATAAACTAGTTGCATAACACATACATACAAAAGAAGTGCATAAATCGTTTTTGAAGAGTTAGATAGATAGATAACATGCAGTTCTATTCCAAATCTACAGCATTGGAGCTTAAAGAACCAATTCCAGGAACATTCTTGGCCAATTTATTTTTTAGAATCCTTTTACTCCTTTGTCTTGGTCTAATAAAGTTGAACATCCTTCTTGGTCTATCTGCAACTGCTTGCAGTGATTCTGCAACTGGTTGGACTTGGTTTGAGACTGCTTGATGTGGTTCTGCAATTGGTTGGACTTGGTCTGCAACTGCTTGTTGTGGCTCTTCAACTGCATCTGCACTTGGTAGGACTTCTCCTGCAATTGAATTGGTTGCAGTTTGACTGGCTATAAATGGTGAGAAGTTATGGCTGTTTTGAGAGGCTTCAAAGGAACCACCGCCTTGGTTATGATGAGTATCTATTGATTTAATGTGTGAATCCTCAATTAGATCAGTTTCCCTATCAGTTTCCCCTAAACCAAACCATCTACCCAATATACTAAACCTAACAGCTAGCACTTTACTTCTATTGTACCATGTTCCCCCTCTCCTTTGAGTAGTCTTAACCCCTTTTTTTTCTGAGATGAACCCACTCCTACATCAAACATCCTACCACCAAACTGAGTTGAACCAACTCCATGATTTTCATGCTCATAATAAACTGAGTTGAACTCAGTCCATCATTTTGCTCCTCAGAACCAAAGTGATCAGAAATTGAACCCACTCAAAGATTTTGTTGCTCGAAACCAAATTATTGGGAATTGAACCCATTCCATGATTATGCTGCTCAGAACCAATCTCACTTGAACTCACTCTATCAAACTGGCTAGCTTGTGGTACATCAAAAAAGTCTTGGTCCTCTACTAAAGGTTCATAAAACTGGCTAGCATGTGGTGCAACAACTGGTGGTGGATCAACTAAGTCGTCTTCATCTAAAAGTGAACTTTCTGCAACTGGTGCCTTTTTGTTGGCCTTCCTTTCTTAGTTGGTGGTTTAGGTGGTAAAATAACAGTAAGATTTTTACAAGCTTTTTTGTTGTGACATTTTTGTTGACAATTTGAACACGCCATAGTTATGATATACCTAGATACCCTGTTTGTGGCTTTGTTTTCATGGGCAGCCCTAATCCTGTTATTTTTTGGCCTACGAGGCATTGATTTGGGTATTGGTGGCAATACTCTAAACATATTACTAGTTTTAGGCAAAAAGGTC
>LBNU01024579.1:41414-55285 GCA_014162995.1 Artemisia annua | reverse complement strand
GCCGCCGTTTCCGCCAGGAGGCTGACACTTGGTTGTCTATAAAATACCAAACAACTGGCAAGAAAATCCCTCATACCTTTTAGGCATATTTTCACATATTCCTCTCATCTAAACTCAGTAACATTTGACTTGTTGGATTCTCTAATGTTTAGCAAAGGAGTTCACAAGTTCATCCAAGAAGTTGACAAGTTCAACTCATAAGTTGCAAGACTTGTTATCTTTGTTGTGATAGACTTCGCGTTAGTTATAGTTAGTTGTATCATTTTTTGTAGAAGTGATCGGTTTGTATTTTAAGCCTCCAAAATACATAGTGTGTAGGGACGTGGTTGTACCCGTGTAAAGAACTCGACATTCTAGCTTAGTGTCGGTATAAAATGTGTAACGACGATGGGAGTGGTTGTACCCGTTGTAAAGAACTCGACATACTAGCCTAGTGTCGGTAAAAAAGAATTAGGCGACGATTAGGTTGGTTCTACCTCGAACTATGAACTCGGTATCTAGACTTTGTACGGAAAAAGTGTAAGCGACGATTGTAAAAGGTTTCTCCACCGAGAAGGAGTTTTGTTGACTAGTGAAAGAAACTCTCGAGTTGGATACTCGGGGCGTGGACGTAGGGCAAGGAAAATAGAGTTCCTTGTAGCCGAACCACGATAAATACTCGTGTCATGGTTTGATCGTTTCTTTCTTTATTCTTGCATGCTACGTAATATCTATTGGTTTACATCTTTGATAGTATCTTTGTTTATATCGTCAATAGTAATAAAAGTATATCATAGATTATAACTTTGATTATATGAAAGTTTTAAAAGGATAATTAATTTAAAAAGCGGTAAACTATTCAACCCCCTTCTAGTTTTCCACATTTTTGATTTGTTAAACTTTATATTATTTGTTCCGCACTTTACATTTCACTGTTTTATAATAAAAAAAAGTTATAAAAAAATAAAAATAAAATTTTAAAAACATGAGGGGGTATAACTTGTAAAACTGGGAGATCTTAATAACCCACCCCGTTTCGTAAGTGTTCCCCATGTTTCCTTGTATTCCGTCGATGAAAACATCAATGTAACCTACACATACGTGTCACAACTATGCTAATATATTGACATATCTTGCGTGTGCTCACTTCGCCATGTGTATATGTGTCCTTAGCGTTTCTTATTTTTGTCATACTTTCAAAAATAAGATGTGGTAAAACCAACTGGAGCAAGTATGATGAGTTGGCCAAGTAATCTAAACTAGGTTAAGTGTGTATCTCTCCTTAAAAAAAATGTTTACCAATGAACAATCTTAAAAGAACACATTAATCATGCGGACATAAAGTTATCACATCATTTGTAAACCTTTCCTTGACACTGAACAATGTTAAAATGGAAGAACCTCCCATTTGAAACATTTGAGTTACCTCAAAGAAATAAGTTTTCTTTTAGATTTTCGAATGGACACAAGCTAACAAATACTTGTAAGAATCGCCAAACTTATATTGGAGTCGAGTGATGCTATAACAATATAACAAAAAGATTTCCAAAATCCAATTTCAATAAATTAATCTGGTTAACGATGATTTGGGCTTATTTGTATTAGGTAATAAAAAACACAAAAACAGAGGGTATTTGATAGTGTTAAGTTCGCTAAAAAAAATAGGGTATTGCGCTACTTCTTTTCAATGTAATTTTTAAAAAGCCATTTGATAGTGTAAACTGGAAATTTCTTTTTGATGTGATGAGACAAATGAGTTTCGGGTCTAAATGTGTAAATGGATTGAGGCTTGCTGGTCATCAGCTTCAATACCGGTTTTGGTGAATGGCGCTACAACAAACAAATTCCAAATGGAGAGAGGGATTAGACAAGGCGATCCTCTTTCCCCGTTCTTATTCTTAATTGTAGGGAAGGCATTGCAAGTTTTAATTCTTGAGGCTTGCAATAAAGTTGTTTTCAAAGGGTTATTTATAGATAATGATGGCTCAAATGTTTCCCTTCTCCGGTACGCCGATGATGCTTTGTTTTTTGGAGAATGGTCATATACAAATGCTTCAAATTTGATACGTACCCTTGCCTTTTTCCTGAGGCCCACCCTTGCCTTTTTCCAAGAGGCCTCAGGATTATGTATTGACTTATCAAAGAGCAGGTTATATGGCATGGGAGTAGATCCTGCAGAAGTTGAAATCATCGTTAATGTCATTAATTGTGTCAATGATAAGTTGACGTTTGTTTATTTAGGCCTTCCTGTTGGCAGCAATATGTTTAAGGGGCAAAGTTGAAATGGTGTGATTTATAACTTTCTTAAGAGATTACTTTGCTGGAAATATAGGCTCCTTCAATCGGGGATCGGCTAACCCGTTGTAAAGCACTGTTAGGTAAAAACCTCTTTATTACCTTTCATTGTTTAAAGCTCCATCCATAATTTTAAACCATCTAGAATCTATTAGAGGCATTTTTTGGGGGGGTATCAAGGAAAATGAAAATAAGATTGTGTGCGTAAACTGGCTAAAGGTGTGTTTAAGTAAAAGTCGTGGCGATTTGGGTTTAGGGCGTTTGAAACATAAAAATATGAGTTTATTAGGGAATTGGAAACGGAGATTTTGCAATGAGGACAACGCTATGTGGCAAAAGGTTATTAAAGAGATATACGGACCACATGGAGGTAAGGGTGAGCATCGGTCCAGGACCGGACCGGACCGGACCGGACCGACAAGACCGAAGACCGAATTAAGGTAAAAACCCGGACCGAGACCGAGATGTGGTCGCTCCGGCTCCGGTCCGGTTTTCGGCGGTCCGGTCCGGTCCGGTCTTCGGTCGGCTCGCGGTCCAAATAGGCAACGATTGGGGCAAGTTTTTTCGGATTTTTTCTGTCGGGGGGGTCCGCGAGACAAGAACGCGAAAGACCGGAAATTGAGCCAAAGGGGGCTAACAGAGGACGGCCGAATGTGGTCGGTCCGGTCCGGTTCGGTCCGGTCCGGTCGGTTGTCGGTCGGTCCGTCCCCATCCGGTTCCGTTTGGCTCCACCCCTACATGGGGGGTTTATCCCCAAACAACTCATATTAAATGTGTTCTAGAGTTTGGCATAGTATTGTGGGTAACTTCAACGAGCCTTTAGTTATTAGATACATCTGCCTTTCCCGCAAGTTTCTACTGATCAAAAGAGTTTCCAGCGGCTTCTGCAAACGACACCTTTGGAGGACATTCCTGGTGTCAGCGAAGGTAAGCAACCTGATGGAAATTCTTTCCTCGTTTATCACCATGCTACAAGAAACAAATAAGAATAGCAGGTTAGTGATCTGTTTGGTTCCTTTAAACGAGAGTGGGCGTGGTAATTGGGCTTGGTGGTCTAATCCGCGTGGTCGTGCATCTACTGATCTTCTAGATATGATGAGATTAGTTGGTAATTTAGTCTTATCCCCTGACAGCCCCGACCGATGGTTTTGGGTCTTGGACCCGTCGAGAAAATTCTCAGTGAAAGCATTATCTCGTTTGGTAGAATCTAAATCGATTAGAGTTGGAGAAACAAATCAAAATTTTATATGGAACCGTTGGGTTCCACGCAAAGTTAATATATTTACATGGGGTTTGTTATGTTTCTCTGTGGGCAATATGACATTGGAGAAATCGGATTTTGCATGCTTCCCCACATGATGTGGATAGTGTTAAACAAGAAGACATTTTTCTATTTATACAAAGACTTTCTCTTCTTTGGATATACAACAGATGTTCGCATTCCAACCTTAAGGGGTGTGGATGGGTTTCGAGTCCTCGTGGAGCTATAGCTTGACATCTTTGCATCAGGTGTGTTGCTGGTTTTCAAAGTTGATATGATATGGTAGTATGGTTTTGGGATCTTAGTTTGGTTTTCTCTTTAGATTTCTTGTGTTTGCTAGGTGCTCTTGCATGGAGCCCATGTGGGTTAGTTTTACTTTGGTGCCTTTTTTATATGCGGATCTTTGCTTTTAGAAAAAAAAAATAAAAAAAAAAAATAAAATAATAATAATAATAATAATAATAATAATAATAATAATAATAATAATAATAATAAAAGAAAATAATAAAAATAAATTTACAATAAAAAAAAATAAAAAATCAACATGTCAAAGAAATTTATTCGAGATCAACATGTATGACTTAATGTTAAGAATACAAAGTCATACTCATTTCTCAAGAATAACCTTATATTCATATCAACTTGAATAAACAACACTAACTTGAGCATATAAGCCAACATATTTCTTTTACTTGACCCATGTGGGATGGAGGCATACCTTTTTGTCTCTTTCTTTTTGTTATCTAAAAGTAGCAGCCATCTCCAATTTCATGGATCTTTGTCCAAATTTACTATTGTCGCGATCATTGAAGCAACCATGGTTCATATAAGCCTTCATCAAGTAAGTACTTGAGATAAAAGAATGTCGTGACTTAATTACATACGCTCTTGCATGAATCATATCCGATCCTATTAATCTTTTCTCAAACCATAATATAAATATACAGACTCAGTACATTGGCTATGTTTGTCAACATGTTTATGGGAGTTTGAGCTTTTAAAATAAGTTAGTTTATAAAATAAGTCTTATTTGTCACACATGTTTATGGAGACTTATGCCCAAGCCCATTAAAAGAGGCTTATGGGGATTATAACTAGTAAAATTACTTAAATATCTCTTTCAAAATATAATGGATTATCATGCAAAAGCTAGAAATATATCTGAAGAGTAAATTTCATAAATCGTCCCTGTGGTTTAACGGGTTTAACGGATTTGGTCCCTCGAAAGATTTTTTCTCGGATTCTCTCCCCGTGGTTTTATACCCGTAACGGGTTTGGTCCCTCTGGCTAACGCTCGCTAGTTTTTTCCGTTAGCTAACGACCGTTTGCAACAAACATTTGCACCGTTAGTCCTTTATACTAACGGCCGTTTTATACTTAACACAAAATTTGGTTTTTTTTTTGTTTTTTTAATTAAAAAAATAAAAATAAAAATAAAAAATTAAAAAATTGGTTTTCTTATAAATTTTTTTTTCTAAATATCTAAAAATTTATACACGTTTTTATACACATTTCTATACACGTTTCATACACACATTTTTATACAAATTTTATACATGTCTTTATACACACGTTTTTATACATGATTTTATACACATATTTTTATACACACATTTTTAAGTACACGTTTTTATACACTCAATTTTATACACATGTTTTTATATACACATTTTTATACACACTTTTTTATACACACGTGTTTACACACGTTTTTATACACATGTTTTTATACACACCTTTTTATACACACGTTTTTATACACACGCTTTTTAAAATGTGTATAAGAATGTGTGTAAATTTTTATACACTTTTTTATACACATGTTTACAAATAAATTTTTATACACATGTTTACACATATTTTTATACACTCATATCTTTACATATAAATTTTTATACACACTTTTTATACACACGTGTTTACACACGTTTTTATACACACGTTTTTACACGCGTTTTTATACATATATTTTTACACATTTGAACACACGTACACATTTATACACATTGTTACACACGTACACATTTATGCACACATTCTTATACAAGTTTTAGACACGTTTTAAAAAGCATGTGTATAAAAGTGTGTATAAAAACCTATGTATAAAAATGTGTGTATAAAAACGTGTATAAAATTTATATAAAAATGTGTGTATGAAACGTGTATAGAAATGTGTATAAAAACGTGTATAAATTTTAAAAATATTTAAAAAAAAATTATAAGAAAACCAATTTTTTTATTTTTTTATTTTCTTATTTTTATTTTTATTTTTTTTAATAAAAAAAAATGTGTTAAGTATAAACGGCCGTTAGTATAAAGGACTAACGGTGCAAATGTTTGTTGCAAACGGTCGTTAGCTAACGGAAAAAACTAATGAGCGTTAGCCAGAGGGACCAAACCCGTTACGGGTATAAAACCATGGGGAGAGGATCCGAGAAAAAATCTTTCGAGGGACCAAATCCGTTAAACCCGTTAAACCACAGGGACGATTTATGAAATTTACTCTATATCTGAATTTAATTTGATGCATTTTATGCGATTTTACATTAACAAACTTCAACTCCAGCTAATTCGCCAAACATCTTTAGAAAATTATATGCTTTAGCTTTCAGCTTATAATAAGCCCCAACTCAAGCCTCAGTTTGTTTCACTAAAAATACGTGACTACTCTACAACAATCTTTTACACAATTGTATAAAGATTTCCGTTCCCGATTGATAAATATTAACTTACTAGTTTTTATGAGGTTATCAACTTAAGTTTATTGCTTATTTAAGTTTATAAGCTAAGAAAAATAAATCGATAAGCCTACAAAATGAGCTAATTAGAAGATGTCACAAAAATAAGACTTTGCTCATTTTAGAGAAATGTTATGCACATGTTTCAATTCTCGTACTTTTAAAAAACTATCCTGGCGAGCCTAAACGTCGTCTGTGAGTACTCAATTAATTTATTTTCATTACCTCTTCTTTTTCATGTTTTCTACGTTTTTAATTATTGTGCGAAATTGAGGTGTCCGTAAAAAGCATTTACGGGATTAAGTTATATGTCGGTCTAAACTGAAGTTTATTGGCATTCGTCACAACTCCTTTGTACTTTTGGGCTCAAGACTATCAAATGAGAGAATTTAATTTGGATAAGAAGAATATGATAGAATCACAACCACAAATTTTAAATACACATATAAGAATATATGTATCTTTTCATTATTTTTTTCTCATTTAAAATATGTTTTTTTTTAACGGCAAAATTTATTAACNTTTTTTTTTTTTTTTTTTTGTTTTTTTTAATTAAAAAAAATAAAAATAAAAAAATTGGTTTTCTTATAATTTTTTTTTTCTAAATATCTTAAAAATTTATACACGTTTTTATACACATTTCTATACACGTTTCTTACACACATTTTTATACAAATTTTATACATGTCTTTATACACACGTTTTTATACACGATTTTATACACATTTTTAAGTACACGTTTTTATACACTCAGTTTTATACACACGTTTTTATATACACATTTTTATACACACTTTTTTATACACACGTGTTTACACACGTTTTATACACATGTTTTTATACACACGCTTTTTAAAACGTGTATAAGAATGTGTGTAAATTTTTATACACTTTTTTATACACATGTTTACAAATAAATTTTTATACACATGTTTACACATATTTTTATACACTCATATCTTTACAAATAAATTTTTATACACACTTTTTTATACACACGTTTTTATACACACGTTTTTACACGCGTTTTTATACATATATTTTTACACATTTGAACACACGTACACATTTATACACATTGTTACACACGTACACATTTATGCACACATTCTTATACAGGTTTTAGACACGTTTTAGAAAGCATGTGTATAAAAGCGTGTGTATAAAAACGTATGTATAAAAATGTGTGTATAAAAACGTGTATAAAATTTGTATAAAAATGTGTGTATAAAAATGTGTGTATGAAACGTGTATAGAAATGTGTATAAAAACGTGTATAAATTTTAAAGATATTTAGAAAAAAAATTATAAGAAAACCAACTTTTTAATTTTTTAATTTTCTTATTTTTATTTTTATTTTTTTTAATAAAAAAAATTGTGTTAAGTATAAACGGCCGTTAGTATAAAGGACTAACGGTGCAAATGTTTGTTGCAAACAGTTGTTAGCTAACGGAAAAAACTAATGAGCGTTAGCCAGAGGGACCAAACCCGTTACGGGTATAAAACCACGGGGAGAGGATTCGAGAAAAAATCTTTCGAGGGACCAAATCCGTTAATCCCGTTAAACCACAGGGACGATTTATGAAATTTACTCTATATCTGAATTTAATTTGATGCATTTTTATGCGATTTTACATTAACAAACTTCAACTGCAGCTAATTCGCCAAACATCTTTAGAAAATTATATGCTTTAGCTTTCAGCTTATAATAAGCCCCAACTCAAGCCTCAACTCCAGCCTCAGTCTGTTTCACTAAAAATACGTGACTACTCTACAACAATCTTTTACACAATTGTATAAAGATTTCCGTTCCCGATTGATAAATATTAACTTACTAGTTTTTATGAGGTTATCAACTTAAGTTTATTGCTTATTTAAGTTTATAAGCTAAGAAAAATAAATCGATAAGCCTACAAAATGAGCTAATTAGAAGATGTCACAAAAATAAGATTTTGCTCATTTTAAAGCATGTGCAACGGTAACACGAGTTATTCAATAACTCAGCGCCACGTCAGCGCCACGTCAGCTTTAACACAATAACTCAACACTTTAACTCAACACCCACAACAATAACTCACAATAACTCAACCATAACTCAACAACAATTTACAAAAACACTCCTTCATTTAGGGGAGAAAGTGAAACTTTTTTTTTTAATTGCCCTTAACGCACGTTAGTGGAATAACTTACCGCGTTAACGCGGCAATAACTCGAGACCATGCAATGGTTAACGTGGCTATAACTTGGGTTATTCCCCCTTAACGTGATGGAGCACGTTATCATTGGGGCTGCTCTTAGAGAAATGTTATGCACATGTTTCATTTCTCGTACTTTTAAAAAACTATCCTGGCGAGCCTAAACGTCGTCTGTGAGTACTCAATTAATTTATTTTCATTACCTCTTCTTTTTCATGTTTTCTACGTTTTTAATTATTGTGCGAAATTGAGGTGTCCGTAAAAAGCATTTACGGGATTAAGTTATATGTCGGTCTAAACTGAAGTTTATTGGCATTCGTCACAACTCCTTTTTACTTTTGGGCTCAAGACTATCAAATGAGAGAATTTAATTTGGATCAGAAGAATATGATAGAATCACAACCACAAATTTCAAATACACATATAAGAATATATGTATCTTTTCATTATTTTTTTCTCATTTAAAATATGTGATTAGAATTTCTTCTCAATATTCTCATTTCAATAATTTTTCCTGCTAAATCAGTACCCTTGGGCTGAATAGTGCTCTTTGTTAATAAATGCATAAACCCAGCAATTTATTAAGTCAAACAATTTTTATTACCTAATACAAATAGCCCAAATCCATCGTTAACCACACAAATTTATTGAAATTGGATTTCGGTAGTCTTTTGTTATACGGTTATAGTATCACTCAATCCAATATAAGTTTGGTGATCCTTACAAGTATCTTTTAGCTTGCCATTCCAAAATTTTGAAAGAAAACATATTTCTGTGTATGTTACTTATATGTTATGACTTATGAACGTCAAGTTCTTGCATTTTAACATTGTTTTGTCAAGGAAAGGTTTCAAATGCTGCAGTAAGTTTATGTTTGTACGATTAATGTGTTCGTTTTCACATTGTTCATTGGCAAACAATTTTATTTTTATTTTTGGGTAGGAGAGTTACAAATTTAACATGGGTTAGAGTACTTGATCAGCCCATCATATTTGCTCCGGTTGGTTTAAGATAAAGCAAACCTAAATCACTCATATAACCAATAGTGTATGTTAAAAACTCGCCTAAGTGTACCTTCCACATTCACGTGTTATATTTTCTCACATCTAATTATAACCAAACGCGTCTTCTAAGTTATAAAAAAGCACTTATACAAATGGCGAAACAAATGCGCGCTCGATGTATCTATAAATTAATTATGCATAGTTGTGAATTAACAGTATAACAAAATACTATACCGAAATAATCCAATTTCTATATATTAATGTTAGGTTAGTGATAATTTGCGCTTATTTGTAGTAGGTAGTAGAAAATGTTTGGGTTAGTCGAGGCGACGAATTGCTACTTAAATCTAGGAAACAGCCGGAAATTCGAGAGGGTCGCCTTTGGGAGCGTTCGAAGTTGACACAAGTCACACAATCCCATTTTTTCCCAACGGTCAGCACCCAACAAAAGTTCTCGCTTAGTCCTTGCTGCATCGATGACACTTCCTTAACAGCAAAATGATCACGATAACAGCCAAAGAAAGGAGAGTGTTACAACGATTGTCAAAAAACGTCAGTTTAGACTTTAGACGGAAGTATAACCTAATCCAGAAAAATGATGAGAAAATTCTTTTTTACGGACCACTCAATTCCACAAAATAATAAATATTATAAAGAAGAGTTGGAAAAAAATTACACATAGGACAACATTTAGGCTCGCTAAGACAATTTTTTTTTAAGAAGACGGCAAAAGTATAAATAACATTTCATTATAAAATAATTAAAATCCTATTTTTGTGACATCTTGCTAACCAGCTCAATTTTTTTAAGCTTATGGAATTATCAATTTTTGCTTTATAAGCTTAAATAAGCCATAACACTTAAGCTGATATTCTCATAAGTCTTGAACTAACAAGTTCATATTTACCAATCGGGCATACACAAAGTAATGAGAACTCTATACCATTATAGGAATCATTATAGATCGAGCTTGTTAACTAGGATACAGGATTGTGTGTAAATAATAGAAATTGAAAGAAATGAATGAGGTGGTTGAATGTTGGACTGGTAAGTATGATGTCTGCTACTCTGCTAGCATTGAGGTGCCGAGTTCAAATCTTAGTAGTCCAGATTTCAGTATCTTTTTCTTTTTACATCCTTTTTCTATGCCTAAACATATATATTCAACTAAACTATATACACTTGTTTCCTTTCCAGTTTTAACTATATATACTTATAGTTTTGATTATTCTATTTCTTGCTCCGTGGCCAAAGGGTTGATTTTCGAGACCTCGCATTACAAGCATATTATTTTGCATTGTTTTGTGGTTCATCGTATTAGTCTTTTATCTAGGAAAGGTTTCAAATGCTGCAGTAAGTTTATGTTTGTACGATTAATGTGTTCGTTTTCACATTGTTCATTGGCAAACAATTTTATTTTATTTTTGGGTAGGAGAGTTACAAATTTAACACGGGTTAGAGTGCTAGATCAGCCCATCATATTTGGTCCGTTTGGTTTAAGATAAAGCAAACCTAAATCACTCATATAACCAATAGTGTATGTTAAAACCTCGCCGAAGTGTACCTTCCACATTCACGTGTTACATTTTCTCACATCTAATTATAACCAAGACGCGTCTTCTAAGTTGAAAAAAGACACTTACACAAATGGCGAAACAAATGCGCACACGATGTATCTATAAATTAATTATGCATAGTTGTGACACGCACGTGCGGGTTACAACTTACATTGGTGCTAACGTGCTATAAGCCAACGGTGTACGAGGAAACCTGGGAAACGTTTACGAAACATATACAAAAAACTAATACGATGAACCACAAAACAATGCACAATAACATGGTTGTAACATATATTGAACCATTTATTAATACCACTACTAGTGTAATAAAAATACTAGAAGTACGTAAACACAATAACATGCTTGTAATATATGTTACAGGCCGGTATTAAAAAAGGATGCATATACTAAAAAAATGGTTTTGGAAACCTGAGAAAATGTTAGAAGACGCGTCTTAGTTATAAGTGTCTTTTTAAGTTTAGATAGTGTTTTATGTTATTTGTGTTTTCCGTTATTTTTATATGCTTTAATATATGTTTTCTAGTATAGATTTACCTTTCATTGTTTCATACATGACAATATCTCTTCACCATTCACATCGCTCGATTACAAACAAGAACCGATTTACCATTTCTTACCTTTTCACCCTCTCATCGTTTAATTCTCCACAATGATCGATTTTCCACCATTAGAAGACTTCATACTCACCGGTCCAATTACAAACACTATTTTAATTTCTTTCAATTTCTAGTTATTTAAATAGAGGGTTGCATTTGATAATAATGGGCTTTTAACGAATGCCTATAAAGTTCAGTTTAGAAAGTTAGACTGAAAGGTAGAGGTACCCACAAATTTTTATTTTTATTTTATAAACCCCGGCCTATATTCCGCAAAACAATTAAAAACTTCTACAAGATGAAAAAGAGGAGTTGAAAAAAAGTACCCGCAAAATAATTTTGAATATATGTGAGCTTGATGAACAAACAATATAAACAAAGTTAATGCTAAATATCTACTCAAGTAACACTTAACACAGATTCTTGTTAATTTTCTAACTTATGTGTGACAAATCCATAAACACTTGTTGATGCTAAATATCGTTACACATCATAACTCGACTTGTTTCATAACTAAGAGCAAGTGAGTGATCGATTTGAGATATTGTTGTAAAGTAAACAATACGTACTACAGTGTTTCGACATCCTTTAATAACCCTATGAATTATCTGTACCCGAATAGAAATCTTTATACAACTTTGAACCTATAATTACAATTGTGTAGAACTTGTTCTAAAGTGGATCACTGGAAAAACATGGTTGTTTTTAAATATTAGAAATTGAAAGAAACCAATGTGGTAATTGTAGTTGGGTTGGTAATCATGACCATCCCTTAAGGTTGAGGCACCCGGTTCGAATCTTACCGACATAATTATCAGTTTCCATTTTGTAGTTTTCACCTCTTTTTTGAAAACCTAAACTTATATATATAAATTACATCATTTAATATACATAAAAATGTTGGATACATCGTTTTACAATTGTTTTCATGCTAAACTTTTACTAACTAGTGTTAAAATTGGAACTATAATTCGGTCTGAATTGATGGCAGTGTGCTCAAACCCTTTATAGTAGATTAGTCGACCGAAAGATCAAAACTCATCGTTCCCAAAAGAAAAAAAGCATAGCTGGACTTGTTTGAAGTATGCGCTATAATTATGTTAAACGACGCGCTAGACAAATGCTAACGCTAATACGCTATGTTCACAAGTTTTGAAACGAAACAATATACACTGGTCCCCACCCACCAAAGGTCCAAAGTGCGTAAAAGAGGCCAAAAATGAAACAGTTTAGATAACCCACAATAAGGGAAAAAAAAAAAAAGTTTCGCTACTCAAAGTGATTTTTTAGACCACAGTATGGTACGTTTTGAAGAAATTTCCCTATTTGAAATATATGATAAAATTACCATCATTTAATATACATAGAAAATGTTGGAAATACATGAGTTTTTACAATTGTTTTCATGCTAACTTTTACTAAGCGTAGTGTTAAACTGGGAACTATAATTGGTTTGGAATTGATGGTAGTGTGCTCAAACCCTTTATAGTAGAATTAGTCGACCGAAAGATCAAAACTCCATCGTTACGCCGAAAAGAAAAAAAGCATAGCTGCGACTTCGTTTGAAGAAGAGAGTAAGCGAGTTAATATAGTATGTGGCTAGAAGTATGTTATGTGCTAGCCAAAACATAAAGTGTTACAGATTTCCTTAAAACCTTTATGTGGCTATGAGGCCCATGAGTAAAGATAAAATTATGAGAGTAACGTATATCGCGCTATAATTATGTTAAACGACGCGCTAGACATCTAACGCTAAACGCTATGTTCAGCAAGGTTTTGAAACGAAACGAATATACCACTGAATAAAGTGATGAACAAATTTGAGGAAATTTTTGTAAAGGTAAACGATTCTATAAGTTTTCAGACGTAGTTAGGTTTAATGTGTACACTGGATATGAATCCGGTATACACTAATAATGAGTATTTATTACTATAGCCCATATTAAGAAAGTCTTGATACAAATTTGAAACAGATTTACTGGTTTGTAAAGGATGGGTTTTCAAAGTTCAGTCACTAAAGAATGCAAGCCTCTGTTAATTATTAAAAAGATTGAAGAGAAGTGAACTGTATTTTGAGGTTGGATTCGTAAGTATAGATTCTTCTAAAGATGGAGGTACAAGGTTCGAGTCTTACGTATCTATTGTCGAATACCTTTATTTATACTGTTCATATATATTTACATATATAAATTACATCATTTATTAAATTTAGTCGTTTGATAG
>LBNU01024579.1:7510-41405 GCA_014162995.1 Artemisia annua | reverse complement strand
AAATAAAGTGACTGAACAATTTGAGAATTTTTGTAAAGTAAACGATTCTATAAGTTTTCGACGTAGTTAGGTTTAAATGTGTACCGGATATGAATCGGGTATACACATATAATGAGTATTTATTACTATAGCCCATAAATAGAAATCTTGATACAAATTTGAACTAGATATTAGGTTTTGTAAGGATGGTTTTTAAAGTAATCACTATACATAAACTTGTTTCCAAATGGTATTGTATTATGAAAATCGGAACTATACACTTGTTTGCTTTCCGGCTTTAATTATGCTTATAGTTTAGATTAATTCTATTTCTTGGTCCGTGGCTAAAATCACAAGCATGTTATTTGGCAATGTTTTGTGGTTCATGGCATTAGTTTTGGTTTATGTTTCGTAAATGCTCCCCATGTTTCCTCGTTCGCCGTCTGTTTAAAACATCAATGTAATTTGCACGTACGTGTCACAACTATGCATTATATATAGATATATCGTGTGTGTGTATTTGCTTCGCCATTTGTTTACATGCCCTTAGTCTTTCTCATTTTTGTCATACTTACAACACAGTAGACCCATCTTAGTTATAAATAGATGTCATAAAATATATACACTTGAATGTTTAAGACTATAAGTTATACTTTGGCGAGCTTTTGACATACACTACTAGTTAAATGAGTGATTTATGTTTGCTTGATCTTAAACCAACCAGGGCAAGTATGATGTCGACCAAGCAATCTAAAACTTGGTCGAATTTGTCACTCGCCTATAAAAAGATTTTTGTTTGCCAGTGAAAAATGTTAATAGAACACATTTATCATACAAACATAAACTTACCAAATCATTTGAAACCTTTCCTTGACATATTAAACAATGTTACAATGGAAGAACTTGACACAGAAATATGTATTCTTTCAAAATTTTGGAATGGCAAGCTAAAAGAAAAGGTGATAGCTTGGCTACAATCATTGTAGCCAATTGGCTACAATACCCTATCAAAATACAATAAGAAAATGAATCAGGGACCTACAGAAAAAAGTCAGAGACCCACAGAAGGACTCAGGGACCCACAATTTGTAGCACAAATTGTAGGAAATTAGCTACAATGTAATTGTAGCTGATATATAAATTGTTTGAATCACCTAACACTAACGGTATAAAAAGACTATACCTAAATCCAATTGCAATAAATTAATGTTGGTTAGTAATGACGTGGGCTTATTGGTATTAGGTAATAGAACTTTATAGGTTTTAATAAACGGGATGCACTAGTTAGCCCAAAAGTAAAATGGGCTTGTAACGATTGTCTATAAACTTCAGTTTAGATCGAAGTGCACCTTAATCCTAAATCCTGTAACAGCTTTTTTACGAACCCTCAAATCCGCAAAATAATTAAAAACGTATATAAAAAGAAATGAAATCTTTTATATAATAAAAGAATTACATCATTTCTGAGTGTTTTTGCAAAACCCTTCTCATTGAAAAAAAAAAATTTAGACCAATAGGAGAGCTCGATTTTGCCACGTAGGCGAAATCGAGCAATATGATTGGTCAATAGAAAGTCAAAATTAAATTGATTTTGGTCAAACTTAATAAATTTGGTGGAGAAATTTGGTTAAGAAAAAAATGCATAAAAATATAAGTGTCAAATTTATGAAAACAAAACTTAAAAAAAGAGATGAAGTAATTAATAAAACTTTGGTGGTTGAATTTTAAATAAATTATATAGAGCTAAGTGTAAAATTACAAGTTTCCATGTTTTTTAATAACTTTAGAAAAAACACAAATAACCTTTTACACTTTAAACCCTTTATACTTTATAATATTAACTTTGTTTAAAATTACATGAGTATTAGTATTAGTTTTTAGACTTTCATCCATTAAAATTACAAAATTTAGTAAATATGTGAATTAGTTTTAATATTGTTAGTTTTAGACTTTCATCCATTAGAATATTTTTTTAAATAAGGACTCGTGTTATTCTACTTAAAAGTTTAATTTATGCGTACACATGTTTGAATATTAAATACGGCTAAATTATTAGTAACAGGAATATAAATACCTAATGGTAGGCACGAGTTACTGTGATATGAAAATAAATATACACGATTCTACTTATAACAACGACTCATGAAATTGTTATTCAAAATTTATATATGAATATCCATAAAAACATTTTAAAAACTTTACGGAGCATATTTTAATTTCATTAACGCTCATTATGTGCTACTAAATTCGCACATTTTGTACAACATGATATCAATAGTTAAAGTTAAATAATAACATCAACATCAACCTCAATATGTCTGTCAGTTTAAAACGTTATACAAAGCTAATTTACTGATTTTGACAAGTGATATGCTCTATTAGGCTGCACCTTCTATTTTTTATCACTTTAGCAGAAAGTGTATTGTGCGAGTTGTTAAGTCTGAAAAAATGAAGAAAAAGAAGTGTACGTTTTGTGCCAATAGTTTGAGTATTAGCTGATTGATGTTTCTTTCAGGACGTTTTATATACCAATTGGTCCTTATGCGTTGTTTATTCGAACTTGACACATTAAGAGACTGGGAATACAAGTTCATCACCAAGTATGCTAAAGTAGGAACCATAAAAACCCCCGAAACTACACCTGATGCGTCAACTACGGATTTACTTTGAAGGTTACTTAGAACATATATTTGATATAATAATTTGCTTATATTGTACATGTGTTTATTGAATTTTAAAATGAAGTTGTCTCTTGAATTTTCATATAATTAAACGGCTAACTCACATAATCCCAAGTTAACTTATATAAATGCCTTTGTCTCAGGCACTGATATGTGTTACATTAACATTATTCCAAAGTTGTAACAAAAAAGCAAATGTCACAAGTATTTGATGAGTTAATTGCTTTTGAATTTGTTGTAATATAGAATAATGATGATCTAGAAAGAGATGTAACTAATATGTCTCATTCACTTGAAAATCTGCTGTGAAAAGAATGAGTCGGTTTACTAAAGTAGGACTTGCTTAAGTTATGGAGTTTGGGACTGTTATTTTCTAAGTATAGTAAGTTTTTAAAGGGTTTTGGGATCGTCTTAATAGTTAGATTCGTGGTGATTAAGATTGTTTTAATGGTTGTCTTAATAGTTATTAAAGGGTTTTTATAACTGTTTTAATTGCAGAATTCAAGGTGTTTGAGACTATTTTTAATAGCTGAATTGATGGGTGCATGAAACTGCCTTGATAGCTAAATTCAATGGCGTTTGAGATTATTTCAATTGCTAATTTTAGGGGTGTTTGAAACTTTAATAGCCGAATACATGGGTGTTGCGATGTTTTTAATAGACATTGTTATTGCAAAATAAATTTGACAATAGATGTAAAGTTCAAAACATTTTAAGACAATATATTTGGTATTAAATACATGATAAATTTTTTATGTCAAAACCCCGTGCGTAAAGAAAAAGTACCAACGGGAAAACGTTTAGGCTCGCCAGAATAATTTTTTTTTAATAATACGAGAAATACATGCATAATAATTTGCTATAAAGATTAAAATCCTATTATTGTGACATCTTGCTAATAAGCTCAATTTGGTAGGCTTATCGATTTATTATTTTTAGCTTATAAAATCAAATAATCAATAAACTTTTGCTTAAAACCTCATAAGTCTTAAACTAACAAGTTCATATTTATCAATGGGGTATATATAGTAATGAGAATTCCCTATACCATATTAGAAATCATTATACTGTAAAATATTGTTCTAGAGCGAGTCATCGGAATGCATGCTTGTGTTTAATACCTTAATGTATATAACTTGTGTCAGCAATTACTGTTCCACTAGGTTTGTTAATAGATAAGAGCGTGCAAATATACGACAAGCATGAACTTCTGAACTTTTATTTGTGAGCTTGATGAACAATTTACACTAAGTTAAAGCTATTAAATATATATTTTACTTACACACAAAGTTAACATTTAACACAGATTCTTGTTTTCTAACTTATGTGTGACGAATCCATAAACACTTGTTAATGCTATATATTGTTACACATTAATATATTTAACACATATCTTGTTATTTTCCTAACTTGTGGTTACACATCATAACTCGACTTATTTTGTAACTAAGAGCAAGTGGGTGATCGATTTGAGATATTGTTGTAAAGTAAACAATGCGTATTACAGTGTTTCGACATCCTTTGGTTCAATGTAATACATGAAATATTAAAATCGGGTGTACACTCGGTGATAAGAAATCTTTACACAACTTTGAACCTATAATTACAGTTGTGTAGAAATTGAAAGAAATGAACCTATATTAAAGTGGGTCACTGGAAAACACGGTTGCGTTTAAATATCAAAAATTGAAAGAAATGAATGTGGGTTGTTGTAGTTGGTTTGGTAAGTATAATGTTCCAAGATAGTGGTACACAGTTCGAATCTTACCAGGCCATCAACGACACCGTTTTAATTTTCACTTCCTTTTTGTATAGCTAAACATGTATATATTTGAACTATATAAATTACATCATTTCCCAATTAATATCAATGGTTGTAACAATAAGTGTAGAAAGATTAAAAAAAACTTTAATTAATCGCATTGACAATTGGACCATATAATCCGATAACGTAAACTAAATGAACCAAAGTTTGATTTAAAATTTAAAAAAAAGGTAGTTGGTACATTGATATGGCTTGTATGTAATGCTAAATATCAATTACGCAACATATCTCGACTTGGTTCTAAACTAAGAGTAAGCGGGTGATCAATTTGAGAAAATGTTGTTTAAGTACACATGGGTTTAGTCATATGAAATCTGGTGTTGTTGATGGTTGGTAAGTATGATATCTAGTTATCTACTAAGATTGAGATACATGGGTGAGCAATGTCAGGACGCATATAGACGATTGCATGCTCTCTAATATGTTTCCGTGCACAAAGGTGGTATAAGTTTATTCCTAGGAAGGTTAACATTTTTATGTGGCGTTTATTTCTGGATAGACTTCCCCATCGTTTTAACTTGTCATCTCGAGGGTTGGATATTGATTCGATTATGTGTCCGTTATGTAATGAGCATGTGGAGTCGAATGTCCATGCTTTCTTTAATTCTTTTCTTTTGACACACCTTCAATTGTTTGGAAGCTATTTCGTGCTTTGAGTGATCCAAGGATTCCGATTTTAAACTCTTGTGAAGATTGAGATTCATGGTTTTTGTCTTGGCATGCTTCTAAGGATTAGAAAGATGCTGCTTATGTCATTTTTGCTACTACCTATATATCGGATGCTTTGCCGCTTTCGAGATAACGTCACTTTCAACTCTCAAGTTATGAGTAAGTGTGATATTTTTTATAATATTTGACTTTTCCTATTTTTGGTTAAAGTTTAGAGGTAAAATTTGTAGTAGTTGGAACGATAGGTTGACATTACCGCTGTAATTGTTAGCGCCTTGCTAGATTTTCTTTTATACTACATCGCCGTTGAAAAAAAAAAATTATGTCAAACAATGGGCTAGACAAATGCTACGAGTAATATTTGGCTTTCATTTTTTTGTAACATATATACACTAGACAAAGTGACTGATCAATTTCAGAAATTGCTATAAAGTAAACGATCCTATAAGGTTTCGACATTCTTGGTTTTAATGTATAGACTGGTATGAAATCAGGTAGTGTATGCATTTAACCCATATAGAATGCAAGGCTCTGTTTAAATAATTAAAAATTAATAGAAACGAATGTGGTGCTTGTAGTGGTTTTCGCAACACAGTAGACCCATCTTAGTTATAAATAGATGTCATAAAATATAAACACATGAATGTTTAAGACTGTAAGGTACACTTTGGCGAGCTTTTGATATACTCTATTGGTAATATGAGTGATTTATTCTTGCTTGATCTTAAACCAACCGGGGCAAGTATGATGGTCCGACCAAGCAATCTATACTAGGTTGAATTTGTCACTCGCCTATAAAAAGATTTTGTTTGCCAGTTGAAAATGTTAAGAGAACACATTTATCATACAAACATAAATTTACCAAATCATTTGAAACCTTTAACGCCACATTAAACAATGTTAAAATGGAAGAACTTGACACAGAAATATGTATTCTTCCAAAATTTTGGAATGGCAACTTGGCAAGCTAAAAGAAAATTGTTACGATGACGGATCAACTAACAGTATAACAAGACTAAAACCAATTGCAATAAATTTATGTTGGTTAGTGACTTAGTGATTTATGCACTAGTTAACCCAAAAGTAAAGTGGGCTATTAAACGAATGTCAATAAACTTCGGTTGAGACCGAAGGGCAACTTAATTCTGAAAAATCTTGTTTATGGACCCCTCTATTAGTCTATTTTGCAAAATAATTACAGTAAAAACGTAGAAAACATGGAAAATAAGAGTTTAAAAAAAGTACTTACGGACAATGTTTAGGATGGCCAGGATTATTTGTTAAGAATACGAGAAATATCTGCGTAACAATTCGTTATAAAATGACTAAAATCATATTTTCGTGACATCTTGCTAATAAGCTCAATTTGGTAGGCTTATCGATTTATTATTTTTAGCTTATAAACTCAAATAAGCTATAAACTTTAGCTTATAACCTCATAAGTCTTAAACTAACAAGTTCATATTTATCAATCGGGTATACACATAGTAATGAGAATTCCCTATACCATAACAGAAATCATTATACAATTGTGTAAAACATTGTTCTAGAGCGAGTCATCGGAACGCATGCTTGTGTTTAATACTTTAATGTATATAACTTGTATCAGCAAATACTGTTCTAATAAGTTTGTTAATAACGATAAAAGCGTACAAATATACGACGAGAATGAACTTCTGAACTTTTTGTTTGTGAGCTTGATGAACTATTTAAACAATGTTAAAGCTATTAAATATATATTACTTACACACAAACACTCAATTCAAGTTAACATTTAACACAAATTCTTGTTATTTTCCTAACTTATTTCATAACTAATTAAGAACAAGTGGGTGATCGATTTGAGATATTGTTTTAAAGTAAACAATGTGTACTACAGTGTTTCGACATCCTTTGGTTCAATGTAATACATACAGTTGTGTAGAAATTTGTTCTAAATTGGGTCATTGGAAAAACATGGTTGAATTAAATATTAGAAATTGAAAATAATGAATGTAATTGTTGGAGTAGGGATGGTAAGTATGATGTTCCATAAGGTAAAGGTACACGGTTCGAATCTTACCATCCTTAAATCCACCAATGATTTTAGTTTTTACCTCATTTTTGTATAGCTAAACATGTATAGATTTGAACTATATATAAATTACATCATTTATTATACACTAGACGAGTACCCGTGCATAGCAACGGGATTTTATAGCGACACATAGTTTATTGATAAAAAAAGTTTATAGGTTATAAACGAAAAACAATAAAAGTTTGAAGATTTGGAAATTTAACATAATGTTTTGAAACCTGGTTCAACCCGGGTGGTTCAACCGGTTGAACCGTTCCGGTTGAAAAATAGGTCGATTTAAATCGGGTCAACTTTCTAGGTTGGGTCGAAAATGGGTCAAATTAAACCGGCTCAACCCGTCGGGTTTGAAGCGTCCCGGGTCAACCCGGTTTGTGTTTTAATTGGTTGTATTTAATTTGGTTGTACAATGTGAATAAATCATTGTACTTTTAAGTAATGGGGTGTTTTAATAATAATATTAATTACATTCATAATTTCCTTTAATAAGATTTCAACATTTCAACATTTCAACAATATTGACTTTTCACTTTTCCACTTTGACTCTTTTTCCTTTATATGTAGTATAGATAAGTTTGTTGGATAAAATCGTAGTACAAATGTAAGGCGGTAATGAATGTATTTTGGCTAACTTTTATACATACGGATGTACATCGCACAAATCCATATATAGTTTTTAAACTATTAACTAACACTGTTAAGTCAATAACATTTGGTTTTCTCCAATTATTATATACTTAAGCTAAAAGAGTAACACGGTACAGTGGGATCTCGAAGACCAACCCTTTAGTCACAGACCGCGAAATATAGAATACCATTTGGAAACCTGTTTATGCATAATAAGATTAATTAATAAATTCCGCCATTGTTCATGTTTTCGTTTAAAGATGTGCTTCAATTGATTAATCATTTGGACGGGTCAAAGACGAGGAAAGAGGTTATCTACGGGTTGCTTATCTTAACATGTTGGTGTCTTTGGAAGGCTAGAAATGACAAGATTTTTAATAATAGGGAGGCTAATGTGGTTCATATTGTTTCTGATGTAAAAGTTTTAGGATTTCTTTGGTATAGTAGTAGGTTCAAGGAGGGTAAGGTAGATTGGAAAAGATGGTGTCATTTTCGTGTTGATTTGATGTAATGTTTGTGCGAGCGGTTGTCTCTGCCTTGGAGATAATCCGTGTCGCTTTGTGTTAATGAAGTTCACCTTTCAAAAAAAAAATATATATATATATAAACGATGTAATTTATATTAGTTCAATATATGTTACAGGTATACAAAAAGGATGCAGACAATAAAAAAAGGTACTACGTATTTGGACGGGTAAGATTTGAACCTTGTACCTCAATCTTAAAAGACATCCTACTTACCAGTCCAACTACAAACACCACATCATTTCCTTCGATTTTTAATTATTTAAACAGAGGATTGCATTCTAGTTATAATAACGGGCTAGCTTTTAACGAATGTCTATAAACTTCAGTTTAGAAAATTAGACCCAAGTGCAACTTAATCCTTGAAAAAACCTTTTTTACGTACCCCTCAATTCCGCAAAATAATTAAAAACTTCTAAAACATGAAAAAGAGGAGTTGGAAAAAAAAAAAAAAAAAAAAAAAAAAGTACCAGCGGACCGTGAGACAATGTTTAACAGCTCGCCAAGATAATTTTTTCTTTTAACAATACGACAAAAGTATCTGAATAACATATCGTTATTAAATAACTATAATCATATTTTTGTGACATCTTGCTAATAAGCTCGATTTTGTAAGCTTATCGATTCATTATTTATAGCTTATAAACTCAACTAAGCTACGTATAACTTAAGCTTATAACTTCTTAAGTCTTAAACTGACAAGTTCATAACTTCATACATATCCAACGGGTATAAACATAGTAACGAGAATTCTCTATACCATAATGGAAATCATTTTACAATTGTGTAAAAAATTGTTCTAGTGCGACTAATTGGAACCCATGCTTGTGTTTAATTCTTTAACGCCTATAACTTGTGTCATCAAATACTGTTCTACTAAGGTGATGTTTGAATTCGACTTGACTTAATATGAAAAACTGAATTCATAAATTCATAAGAAAATTATTTGTTTATGACTTAATAAAAAAAGGTAACTGAAAATATAAAGTGATGAAACTAAGGATATTTTCATTAAGTCATCTCTTATTTAAACATGACTTATTACAAATTTAAACAAGCAAGCCTTAAGATTTAACCAATTTATGCTATGAAAACTATTTTTGCCTCAAATTGAATGATCAAGCACCACAAAATTCATCACAGTTAACTGTTAAGTGAAATTTGAGACTAATTTGACCATTACCTAAAGTACCTACTGATTTTATGCAATTACTGAGCTTATTATACCTAATGAAAACTAAGTGTGCAGAAAACTAAGCAGCTAATCAACTACACAACTCAGATCAATCTTGATCCAAACATCATTATAAACAACTGATTACACTATCATTTACTGATTCAAGCTTCAATTCACAGTGATGATGATCAAACTTAGTCATAAAACCATAAGAAAGCTCCAATAAACAATTAACAGCAGCTAATATCATCAATAGAAAGATACCACAGATTCATCATTACTAAACAATTAAAGAGACAGATTCAACATAGCAGAAACACAAATGATCAAGCAAACTCTAATACCACTATCACTACTTTAAGTATCATCAAATAGAAGCAATGAAACAGTACTATAAGCAACTAAAATCTAATACTAAACTGAATTAATTGAACACTTATAAAAATGGAATGAGATCTTACAAATTGCAATTCTCAGCTTTCTGAGAACTTCCTTAAGCTAGCCTATCTTTTATAGGCTAAATCCACCTCTGTATCACCAAATTAACCTCTGATCACCCATATTCTTCAAACACCCTATCCTTTGACTTTTCATTGACTGAATCAAAATTCACCACTAAAAGCAGTAACTAAACACAAAGCTTCACTAGAAGCTATTATGAACTGAATGAGTTTATGAGATAACATAAATGGTAACTTGAAAACAGATTTGAACTAGTAAATTTCTGGAAAACTAAATTGCTAGGAATTTAAATGAAAACTAAAACTTTTATTAAAACTTCAAATGAGTACAACTGAGAAGGTTACAATAAGCTGTAAACGTGAGATTAAGCTAAAACTAAACCTACTAAGCTACTCTACTCCTACTCCTATGGCTAACCAAGCGAAATTGTGAGTAAGAGCTCTCTATTTATAGCTGAGGTGAGGAGGTTCTTCAGAAGGCTCTAGAAACGGTATCCACCAAGAATATACTCCACTAGATCCCTGGTGACGCCCTTGAACCAATCACAGCCCTGGAAATGGTCTAGTGACGCGTCCCTTCCAATCATATGCTCCCACGTGTCATTCCCCTTGTGTCAGTGTTGTCAGGGAGTGGGGATTTGACAAATATACCCTTAATTGCTGTTAGTTCGTGGTGGGATGGGGTAATTGTGGGTAAATGGGATTAGGGTTCAAATTTGGCTGGGTAAATTTGGGATTGGGGAAAAATAAGGCGCGGATGTATTTTTTTATTGTTTTGACTTGGCCGTATTATGGGAGTGGGTTATGGGTTAATGGTTAAATAAGATGGGGAGTGGGCCGGTGTATCTCTTTTGGGCTTTGGATTTGTATTTGATTTTTGGGTTTATGAGATTGTGGTTTACGGATTTGATTATTGGCCAGCTTTGATAAAACAAATCACAAGGACCAATCTTTAGCAATCTTGAAAATTTAGGGACCATTTGTGTAAATTTATTCCAAGGGTAATTCTTGACAAATATTGATTCTTTGAGGACCATTGTTGTCACTTTGAGCTCAATAAAGATCTAGGCTTGAAACATGCTTCCCAGCTCCGGTTTTTTCCCACTCGTTCCAAATCTCATGCTCGTGTTGTCATTTTTCCTTAATTTTGTCCTTTTTCACGATATCCGTACCTGCACTTTCAAAAACACAAAAACACAACAAATATGGCATTTATGGTCGGGTTTTTGGTCTTTCAAGTCTGTTTAATTAGGTTAAAAGTATGTGTAAAATAACACATACCAACCTCACATCACACAAATCTTGTTAGTTTTTGTTCTATGTTTCGTAAGGGTTGTGTTATTCCTTGGCTAGCATGTTTTGTACTTTTACTAGTTTAATATTTTTGATTTGTTAAACTTTATATTTTTTGTTCCGCACATTACATTTCACTGTTTTATAATACAAAAAAGTTATTAAAAAATAAAAAAATAAAATTTTAAAAACATGAGGGGGTATAACTTGTAAAAATGGGAGATCTTAATAACCCACCCTGATTCGTAAGTGTTCCCCATGTTTCTTTGTATTCCGTCGATGAAAACATCAATGTAACCTGCACGTACGTGTCACAACTATGCTAATATATTGACATATCTTGCGTGTGCTCACTTCGCCATGTGTATATGTGTCCTTAGCGTTTCTTATTTTTGTCATACTTGCAAAAATAAGATGTGGTAAAACCAACTGGAGCAAGTATGATGAGTTGGCCAAGTAATCTAAACAAGGTTAAATTTGTATCTCTCCTACAAAAAAAAATGTTTACCAATGAACAATCTTAAAAGAACACATTAATCATGCGGACATAAAGTTATCACATCATTTGTAAACCTTTCTTCGACATTGAACAATGTTAAAATGGAAGAACCTCCCATTTGAAACATTTCAGTTACCTCAAAGAAATAAGTTTTCATTTAGATTTTCGAATGGACACAAGCTAACTAATACTTGTAAGAATCGCCAAACTTATATTGGAGTCGAGTGATGCTATAACAATATAACAAAAAGATTTCCAAAATCCAATTTTAATAAATTAATCTTGTTAACGATGATTTGGGCTTATTTGTATTAGGTAATAAAAAACACAAAAACAGAGGGTATTTAATAATGTTAAGTTCGCTAAAAAAAATAGGGTATTGCGCTACTTCTTTTCAATGTAATTTTTAAAAAGCCATTTGATAGTGTAAACTGGAAATTTCTTTTTGATGTGACGAGACAAATGAGTTTCGGGTCTAAATGTGTAAATGGATTCAGTCTTGCTTGGTTTTGGTGAATGGCGCTACAACAAACAAATTCCAAATGGAGAGAGGGATTAGACAAGGCGATCCTCTTTCCCCGTTCTTATTCTTAATTGTAGGGAAGGCATTGCAAGTTTTAATTCTTGAGGCTTGCAATAAAGTTGTTTTCAAAGGGTTATTTTTAGATAATGATGGCTCAAATGTTTCCCTTCTCTGGTACGCCGATGACGCTTTGTTTTTTTGGAGAATGGTCACATACAAATGCTTCAAATTTGATATGTACCCTTGCCTTTTTCCAAGAGGCCTCAGGATTATGTATTGACTTATCAAAGAGCAGGTTATATGGCATAGGAGTAGATCCTGCAGAAGTTGAAATCATCGTTAATGCCATTAATTGTGTCAATGATAAGTTGACGTTTGTTTATTTAGGCCTTCATGTTCGCAGCAATATGTTTAAGGGGCAAAGTTGAAACGGTGTGATTTATAACTTTCTTAAGAGATTACCTTACAGGAAATATAGGCTCCTTCAATCGGGGATCGGCTAACCCTTTGTAAAGCACTGTTAGGTACAAACCTCTTTATTACCTTTGATTGTTTAAAGCTCCATCCATAATTTTAAACCATCTAGAATCTATTAGAAGGCATTTTTTTGGGGTTATCAAGGAAAATGAGAATAAGATTGTGTGCGTAAACTGGCTAAAGGTGTGCTTAAGTAAAAGTTGTGGCGATTTGGGTTTAGGGGGTTTGAAACATAAAAATATATTTATTAGGGAATTGGAAACGGAGATTTTGCAATGAGGACAACGCTATGGGGCAAAAGGTTATTAAAGAGATATACGGACCACATGGAGGGTTTGAATCAAACAACTCCTATACAATGTGTTCTAGAGTTTGGCATAGTATTGTGAGTAACTTCAAAGACATTTAGTTACTAGATATTCCTTTCGAAAGTTCTATGATAAAAGAGGTTTCCAGCAGTTCTCAAACACACTTTTGGAGTGACATTTGGTGTAAGGAAGGTAAGCAACTGATGGAAATTTTTCCTCGATTGTACATGCTAGAAACAAATAAGGAATACAAGGTTAGTGATTGTTGGTTCCTTTAAAACGAGGAGTGGCGTGGTAATTGGGCTTGGTGGTCTAATCCGCGTGGTCGTGCATCTACTGATCTTCTAGATATGATGAGATTAGTAGGTAATTTAGTCTTATCCCCTGACAGCCCCGACTGATGGTTTTGGGTCTTGGACCCGTCGAGAAAATTCTCATTGAAAGCATTATCTCGTTTGGTAGAATCTAAATCGATTAGAGTTGGAGAAACAAATCAAAATTTTATATGGAACCGTTGGGTTCCACGCAAAGTTAATATATTTACATGGGGTTTGTTATGTTTCTCTGTGGGCAATACGACATTGGAGAAATCGGATTTTGCATGCTTCCCCACATGATGTGGATAGTGTTAAACAAGAAGACATTTTTCTATTTATACAAAGACTTTCTCTTCTTTGGATATACAACAGATGTTCGCGTTCCAACCTTAAGGGGTGTGGATGGGTTTCGAGTCCTCGTGGAGCTATAGTTTGACATTTTTGCATCAGGTGTGTTGCTGGTTTTCAGAGTTGATATGATATGGTAGTATGGTTTTGGTTTTCTCTTTAGATTTCTTGTGTTTGCTAGTTTTACTTTGGTGCCTTTTCTATATACGGATCTTTGCTTTTAGGAAAAAAAAAAAGAGAAAAAAAAGTAAAAAACATAAAAACAATCATCCACTTATAAACGAAAAAAGAAAAAAAAAAATAAATTTACAATAAAAAAAAGTAAAAAAATCAACATGTCAAAGAAATTTATTCGAGAAGAATACTAAGTCATACTCATTTCTCAAGAATAACCTTGTATTCATATCAACTTGAATAAACAACACTCACTTGAGTATATAAGCCAACATATTTCTTTTACTTGACCCATGTGGGATGGAGGCATACTGATTGGTCCAGAAACAGTCAACTAAAGTCAACCAAGGATTTGGTCAACAAAAGTCAAGCCATTTAGGGCTCAATGCAATGATCCAAGGAGTATAGAAATATTCCCGGGTCGTTAAGTCCCGACGAGGTGTGAATGGTATTTAAAAACGACTTGTGATCGAGTGATTTTGAATGGAAAAGGGATAATAGTGAATTGGATGATTACACTAAGAGAATACAAGTGAAAACAAGTTAAACAAACTAAATTAACAAGTACGTAAAGCCAAATTAACCTAGAACGTATTTAAAATTAAAAACGCGCGTTTATGTTAAAAATAACGTCAACNACCTGTTACAAAACCCTTCTGAATGAACTGACCAATGACGGTGTCACCCTGTCTAAGCATGAAATTAATGTTGGCTTTGTCAACTGTCTCCCTGAGAAGTGGTTAAACTTCTCTCAGGGTCTAAGAAATGCCAACCACCTTCAAAATCTTGAGCTGGCTGAGATTTATGGTAAGTTTCTCTATGAGGATAACCTAATCTCTAGAAGATACCCAAAAGCTCAAGATGCCAAAAAGACCTTGACCAGTTCACCCATTGATTGGCCTAGAAACAGTCAACTAAAGTCAACCAAGGATTTGGTCAACTAAAGTCAAACTATCTAAGGCTCAATGCAATGGACCAAGGAGTATAGTGTTTCCCCGGGTCGTTATGTCCCGACGAGGTGTGAATGGTATTACAAAACGAATTGTGATCGGGTGATAATGAACAGGAAAAGGGGTTTGAATGATTAAACTAAAGAAATGTAAAAGGAAATAGCTTAAACAAGCTATATCAACAATTACTGGAAACCAAGCAACCTAAAAACGTTTAAAAACTTAAAACGTACGTTTAATTAAAAATAACGTAAACGTACAAAGATAAAATGTGAATTTTAAGCAATACAAATCCTACGGGTGCAAAAATAATTTTCCTACGTACTAGATGACAAAAGAAAATTTTGAAAAAAAGAAATTTGAAAATTTAATAAAAATTCTAATTAACATGAATTAAATACCAATTAACACTAATTAATTCAAAATAAATACTAAACTATCTAAATAAATCTGAGATTTTTATAACAAATACTTGAACTAGTTACTGATCTATGAAAAATATTTGGAGGGGGGACACAGTTCAAAAACAAGCAGAAAATAAGCTAACTAAATCTGATAAGGTTAAATAAGCAAAACAACCAACTAAGTGTTATATATTAAATAGTGCATGGTATAACCAAAACAAGACCCAAGGGCAGATGGAAAGTGAGTGTGTGCTTGTGTGTTGTGTGGCGTGGGTTCGAATCCCACCATGTCAGTTTTTGCAAACAATTATATTTTTACACTTTTCTTTTTGCAAAACTTTTTAACAACCAAATATAAACAACTTTTGAAAAACAACTTTTACTGAAAAGCTTCAAATAAGCTTGTGCAAGCTGGAAATTCTCACAGTGGTGATAAGCTTGTCCAAAAAGTCCAAAAGCTCAGGATAGGATAGACCAGAGAACAAGCTAGGGGCTTGTGAAATGAGCTCAAAACACTGATATGGCTAACAAAATCAGTTAACTATATAAATGATTAAAGCTAAATGGAAAGGCTCACAAGCAAGATTTCAAAGGTGCACGAGTTAGGGAAAGGCTCAAGGTGAGTCAGAAAAGCTTGAATGATCAAAATAATATGCTAGAGCAAGCTTGTGCAAGCTCAAAAGGACCAACAGTGGAGGTTTTCTTGTATAAGTGAGATTTTGGAAATAAGCAGTGGAATCAAATAAGTACAAGAGCAAAAGCTAGGGCAACCACAAGTAAGCACAGTTTTTTTTTTTCAATTTTTCTTTTTGACAATTGATAAAACAAGCTAGATGATGAACTTTTTATGAAAACATTTTACGAAAATGACCAACAAGTCCATAATAAACAGCTAAAACTCAACAGATTTGAACAGAAACTTTTAATATGAAAATTGCAATTTAACAAGCCAATTCTAAATGTCTATAAGCTAAACTAGGGGGAGATTAAACTAAGTTATACTAGGAGAGTCCTAAAAGCACTAAGGGAGACAATTATAAGCTGAGTTAAGCGATCTAAAAGCACCTATAAGCACAAAACTAAGCAAATCTTAACTGTGGCTGCAGAAAATGGACTAGAGGGGCTGCAAAAAAAACTGTTTTTGGCACTTTAAGTGCAGATCTGCAGGTTTGGGGGGTGTTTACGCCATCCAAAAGCTCTTAAAAAAATTCATAAAAATTAAAAGTAACTAGGAAACCAACTCATTTAAATGCATACCAAATTTCGGGTCAAACGGGCTTATAACGAAGAAATGAAAAATCAAAAACTGATCTGCTGTTAGGTGACTTTTTTGACAGCAAAATAGAAAGAAAAATGGGCCAAAAAGTGACTTTTGACCCACAAAACTAAGGTACCAGATGTTGAACAACTACTATAACCTATTTTGAGCTAATACGAAGCAAAAACAACCACAAACAACACATAAATCCAAATCTATCATAACTGCCTTTTTGTTGACAGTAAACAAAAAAGGATTTTGAAAAACTTTACTCAATCACTAGGAAACTACTGGAAATGGAAATTTTTGCTTCAAAACTACTAAGAGTAATCAGATAAAGCTGTTCTAAGTTCACAGGTTTGGTACAAAAGGGTTTAAGACAGAATTTGGTGTTATGCCAAACACCCCTTTAAACTAGTGAAAACATGATTTTCAAAGAGAACAACTCTTTTAGGCCAAAACATCAATGCACAAGGTTGTATAATGATAGATTACACTGATTTGGGTATAAAAACACAACCATTAACAGCTTTCACCCATAAATCATCATAATGTATTTTTGACAGTTAAAAGGCTTAAGTGACAAACTGTAAAATCCAATGAACAACTAACATCAAATAATCAACAAACTAACTCAAATACATCAATAAAACACATAAACACAGAAACAACACAGAATTAACCAGTGCTACAGTAATTTGCCAAAAACTAGAAAATACTCACAAATGGCTTCCAAGCTTAGAAATGAGAACCAAGGCCTAGAAACACACCCTAATGTCTCCCATGAGACTTCTAAACCATGAAAATCCAAAATCCTCCAGGTTTCTTTGCTTCTTCTTTCTTCACACTGCTTTTTTTTTCATCTTTTTTTTTTTCTATTTTTAGGTAATTTTGAGATTTTTTTTTTTACTAAAACCTTTTTTTAATGGATTCTGAGCTTATAAAAGCTTATAGAAAACTTAAATTGAGCTTGTGAAACAAAGAACAACACTTCTTAACACATTCAAGCTAAAGATGAGATTTTCACTAAAAATGGTAGAATCTGAATTCAACAATAGAACTTGGAATTAACTGATTAGAAACTTGAAAATAACAATATTAAACTGATATTACATTCTTAAAACTGAGTTTACAAGTTTGAAAAGGAAATTACACTAAAAAATGATAAGCTACACTACACTACGACTACTATTAGCTACCACCCAGCTTCTTTCTTTATTTTTCTTCATATAGTGGACTGAGGGTTGGTTTCTCTTTCATTCCCATCAAATTCTGACCCTTGGATTGGCTTGTAGTGATCTTAGCCCTTCAAACCCATTTTGGCAGGAAAAAGTGATAGAACCAATTGGCAGTTAACTTGGAAATGTTATTTAGCAATTAAGGATTTTTGTTTGTAGTGGTGGGAAAAGGGAACAAGGAGTGGGAGAGATTGGCAGAGGTGATGGGTGAAGGTGGAGTGTTGCAGGGGTTATAGCAGGCAAGTGGGGAAGGAGATAGGGTGGGTTTGACTATTTGACCAAGGGAGGGAGTATATATACACGGGGTGTTTTGTTATTTTTGGGTTAATAAATAAATAAGGCCCGTTTGGTTTATTAATAAGCACAAGGACCATATTTGCAATATGCTGAAAGTGAGGGGCCTGTTCTGCCAATATTCCAAAATAACCATAAGGACCAAAATTGCAATGTAGAATATCCCAAGTACCATAAATGCAATTTTATTCCATTTTAACCCTCCAAGGACCATTTGTGTAATTTTTCAAAGTTGAAGGACTAAAATTGCCAACTCTTAAAAGCTTTCATCCAGGGACTAATTTTGACAAATTTTAAATTCCCAAGGACCTTTGTTGACTTTTCTTTGAAATAATTTGACCAGGGACTAATTTTGACAAGTTTTGAAAGTTGGGGGACTGAAACTGCCAATTATGCAAACTTTGCTCATTTTTCGTTTGTTTTTAAACATTTTGCATTTGAGACATATAAAACACGATCCTTGGATATTTTCTGCATTTTGATGCGTTTTTGAGTGTTTTTAAATGTTTTGCAGCTCAGATTTGACCAAAAATGATGAGTGTTTGAGCACTCATCATTTATGTAGAGAGAGAAAGTGATTAGGGTAAATGAAAGTGATAACTGCAGTAATATTTTTAATACGGAGTACCAAAATATGTCCTAAAATCATGGGTTAGCTTTTAAAAAATAATTATTGGAAATTCCTTTAATGCCCCCAGCTTATTTACAGCAGTTTCCTAACATTTTATTTAATTACACAAATGGCCCATATCATCTCATCCATTGATTAAATGATCTAATGGTTAAAAATAGGTTCTTGCATTCATACCTTTTTTTTTTTTCATGTGGGATGGAGGCATACCTTTTTTTTTTCTTTCTTTTTGTTATCTAAAAGTAGCAGCCATCTCCAATTTCATGGATCTTTGTCCAAATTTACTATTGTTGCGATCATTGAAGCAACCATGGTTCATATAAGCCTTCATCAAGTAAGTACTTGAGATAAAAGAATGTCGTGACTTAATTACATACGCTCTTGCATGAATCATATCCGATCCTATTAATCTTTTCTCAAACCATAATATAAATATACAGACTCAGTACATTGGCTATGTTTGTCAACATGTTTACGGGGGTTTGAGCTTTTAAAATAAGTTAGTTTATAAAACTAGACGAGTACCCGTGCATAGCAACGGGATTTTATAGCGATAGATAGTTTATTGATAAAAAAAGTTTATAGGTTATAAACGAAAAATAATAAAAGTTTGAAGATTTGGGAATTAAACATAATGTTTTGAAACCCGGTTCGACCCAGTTGAACCGTTACGGTCGAAAAATAGGTCGATTTAAACCGGGTTAACTTGCTAGGTTGGGTCGAAAACGGTTCAAATTAAACTGGGTCAACCCGCCGGGTTTGAAGCATCCCGGGTCAACCCGGTTTGTGTTTTAATTGGTTTTTATTTAATTTGATAGATATGTTTTTAATTAGTTGTACAATGTGAATAAATCATTGTACTTTTAAGTAATGAATAATGTTTTGAAACCCGGTTCGACTCGGGTGGTTCAACCGGTTGAACCGTTCCGGTCGAAAAATGGGTCGATTTAAACCGGGTCAACTTGCTAGGTTCTGTCTGAAATGGGTCAAATTAAACCGGGTCAACCCGCCGGGTTTGAATCGTCCCGGCTCAACTCGGTTTGTGTTTTAATTGGTTGTATTTAATTTGGTAGATATGTTTTTAATTGGTTGTACAATGTGAATAAATCATTGTACTTTTAAGTAATGAGGTGTTTTAATAAGAGTATCAATTAGATTTCACTTTTCTCTCTCATTTGACCATTATTGAAAACTCAACATTTCTTGAAAACTCAACATCGACCATTTTTCTATTATAGACGAGTACCCGTGCATAGCAACGGATTTTCTAGCGGCAAATAGTTATAGGTGTGATATTGTGGTTAAGTAGTTTATGTAACGTTTATACATATCAAAATGTAATTGCAAAAAGCTGTAATATGCGATAATTCAACTCAAAGAAAAATGTTTAAAAGGTATTAAAAAAACACATAAAACATTTAGTGAAACAGATAGAAAGTATAACTAAACAAAGTCACTTAACTCCTTTAACAAATTTACAAATATTTGAATTTCAAATGAGATAGTATGAATGTGTCAATAAAAATGTTAGATATCCTTCTACTATCACAGCCTTTTTTAAAATTTGGTTTTTCATCCCAAGTCAACTATATTAGAGGTTTAGTGAATCCTATTTCTAGTTGTTCAAAAACCGTAGTCAATTTTTCATCATTTAATTGTCCTCGTTTGCAAGTCATTGGCCTTATTTATTTACCTCATTACAGTGTTTTGAAACCCGGGTGGACCCGGCCGGGTTAACCGGTTCGACCGGTTTCAGCAAAAAAAATGGCTCAAATAAACCCGGTTTTCTAAAACCGGGATAACCGGGTAGACCCGCCGTGAAACCCGGTCGGGTTTCGTTTTTTCAAAATTTTTTAATAATAACCCGGGTTGACCCGGTCGAAAAAATAACAAAAATAATAAATTGAAAACCGGTTGACCCGGCGGTCAAACCGGTTGACCCGGCGGTCAAACCGGTTGACCCGGTGCCCGGTGACTCGACCAGGTCGATTTGAAACCCGGTTTTCAAAACATTGCCTCATTACATAAATTTTTCAAAAATATTTGTATTTTTTAAATGTGTAGCTACACTACAAATACACAAATGCATTGTAGACATTCGGTTATTGCTCTGCCCATATACGACTCAACTTTCAACTACCAACCAAAAGTACTTACAAATATTGCCCTGCCCATGTACAACAAAACCATTAAAAAAAAAGAAGAAAAAAACACATATTTTTTTAGCATTGGATTGCCTAATAATCCAAATATTTATGAAAATAATACTCCATTGTAGCAACTTTAGAAAAACCAAAGATTGATCTCATCAATCGAAATTGACCATTCACTATAAAGGCTAGATCTAAAGTTCATTTTCCAAAAGAAGAAAAAAACAACAATAAAGAAAACGGTGTTGATACCACTTTAATTATCGAAAAGGTACAAAAGCCACCCTAAACAAACATTGAACCACCGAATCATAAAGAAAACAAAAGCCACCATAAACGAACTAAAGAAAAACTCCATAGAAAAGATCGAATCTCGAAAACAATACCCAAAACAAACTCTAAAAAAACATACTCAAACCATCACCAAAACCACAAAACACCACCGGGACCACTGGAATATCAACAGAACCACCGAAACTCAAATACCACCAGTTTTAGGTGGTGTTGGTGGCAGAGTTAGTTGATGGTGGTGGCGGCGTTTGTGGCAGCGACGACACATGGTGGTAGTGGCAGTGATTCTAGCTGGTGATAGTGATAATAGCATGTATGTATTTTGAGACTCAGATGAATGTGTGTTTGTGTTTTAGAGAAAAAGTTAGAAAATGGGGATCAGTGTGTTTTTCCCTTTGTGTGTTAGGCTTTTATAAGGAGGTATAGAGAAGTTTCAACTTCTCTCTCAAGTCAACTTTTCTAAAAGTGTTTCAATGTTTCCATTAAGATTAAACCGACGAAATTATGTAATTTTGCATGTCCATTAATTAATATGTAATTTTCCCGCTTATGTATTTTTTTTTTTTGCATTGACATTCCGTTTGCATGAAATAATGTTTCCTATTTGCATGTTTCCTAAATAATGTTTCCTATTTGTAATTTGCATCTCCATTAATTTGTATTTTGTAATATCTATATTAATATGACATATCTCCCATTAATATCAAATATGTTTCCTATTTGCATGTTTCCTAAAAAGTATGATTTGCATTGTTGTGTATCTCCACCTCGTTAACTCAACATTTGCATTGGTGACTAATATTTTTAACATTTCCATTAATATCATTTAAATATGTAGCCAATATTTCAAGATTTCAAGATTGACCAAAATTTCAAGAATTCACTTTCAAGGTTGACTATTTTCAAATTATAGGTAGTTAAGATTAAGGTTTAAGTTTTAATGGGTCACTAATTGACAATATATAATTTACCTTTCACTAATTTGCCACATATAATTTATGTTTTAAGTCTTAAGTCTTCCCATTTGCCAAATTTGTTAGTCAACCATTCATAAGATTGTGGTGTGCTGTATAATTTCATAGGTCCAGTGTTGCCATAATAAGGTAGTATACTACTTACACTTACCGAATATATAATTTTTCAATATAGTGAATATGCTATATAAATAGTGACATTCCATAATGAAAACTTACTTGACACCCATTCCATGCACAACAATGAATATACTATATAAATAGTTTCTTACTTTCTTATAATAGATCCATGCAATAGTCAAACAATGTTTACATTAAACGTATTTTAAGTGTATAACATTAAACGTGTGGTGCTTTAAGTGTATGTATTAAGTAGGTGTTCACATTCTCTCGCATTTGACTATTTTTCAACACTCAACATTTCACTTGACCATTTTCACTTTATATGTAGTTAAGATTAAGATAAGTCTTGTTTGTCACACATGTTTATGGAGACTTATGCCTAAGCCCATTAAAAGAGGCTTATGGGGATTATAACTAGTCAAATTACTTAAATATCTTTCAAAATATAATGGATTATCATGCAAAAGCTAGAAATATATCTGAATTTAATTTGATGCATTCTTATGCGATTTTACATTAACAAACTTCAACTCCAGCTAATTCGCCAAACAGCTTTAGAAAATTATATGCTTTGGCTTTCAGCTTATAATAAGCCCCAATTCAAGCCTCAACTCCAACCCCAGTCTGTTTCACTAAAAATACGTGACTACTCTACAACAATCTTTTACACAATTGTATAAAGATTTCCGTTCCCGATTGATAAATATTAACTTACTAGTTTTTATGAGGTTATCAACTTAAGTTTATTGCTTATTTAAGTTTATAAGCTAAGAAAAATAAATCGATAAGCCTACAAAATGAGCTAATTAACAGATGTCACAAAAATAAGATTTTACTCATTTTAGAGAAATGTTATGCACATGTTTCAATTCTCGTACTTTTAAAAAACTATCCTGGCGAGCCTAAACGTCGTCTGTGAGTACTCAATTAATTTATTTTCATTACCTCTTCTTTTTCATGTTTTCTACGTTTTTAATTATTGTGCGAAATTGAGGTGTCCGTAAAAAGCATTTACGGGATTAAGTTACATATCGGTCTAAACTGAAGTTTATTGGCATTCGTCACAACTCCTTTTTACTTTTGGGCTCAAGACTATCAAATAGAGAATTTAATTTGGATCAGAAGAATATGATAGAAATCACAACCACAAATTTCAAATACACGTATAAGAATATATGTATCTTTTCATTATTTTTTTCTCATTTAAAATATGTGATTAGAATTTCTTCTCAATATTCTCATTTCAATAATTTTTCCTTGCTAAATCAGTACCCTTGGGCTGAATAGTGCTCTTTGTTAATAAATGCATAAACCCAACAATTTATTAAGTCAAACAATTTTTATTACCTAATACAAATAGCCCAAATCATCGTTAACCACACAAATTTATTGAAATTGGATTTCGGTAGTCTTTTGTTATACGATTATAGTATCACTCAATCCAATATAAGTTTGGTAATTCTTACAAGTATCTTTTAGCCTGCCATTCCAAAATTTTTAAAGAAAACATATTTCTGTGTATGTTACTTATATGTTATGAACGTCAAGTTTTTGCATTTTAACATTGCTTTGTCAAGGAAAGGTTTCAAATGCTGCAGTAAGTTTATGTTTGTACGATTAATGTTTTCGTTTTCACATTGTTCATTGGCAAACAAATTTATTTTTATTTTTGGGTAGGAGAGTTACAAATTTAACATGGGTTAGAGTGCTAGATCAGCCCGGCCATCATATTTGGTCCGGTTTGTTTAAGATAAAGCAAACCTAAATCACTCATATAACCAATAGTGTATGTTAAAAACTCGCCGAAGTGTACCTTCCACATTCACGTGTTACATTTTCTCACATCTAATTATAACCAAGACGCGTCTTCTAAGTTGAAAAAAGACACTTATACACATGGCGAAACAAATGCGCGCACGATGTATCTATAAATTATGCATAGTTGTGACACGCACGTGTGGGTTACATTGGTGCTATAAGCCGACAGTGTACGAGGAAACCTGGGAAACGTTTACGAAACATAGACAAAAAACTAATACGATGAACCACAAAACAATGCACAATTAATAACATGCTTGTCTGGTTCTCATGGTAGATAGTAAAAGTTTGGCAAGAAAGAAAACAATTGTTACCATTTGGAAACACGTTCATGTATAATACGGTTGATGTATGATCACTCTAAGAATAATAAATGATGCATACAAAAAGGAAGTAAAAGCTAGTGTTGCGACTAGGACTGGTAAAATTTGAACCCGGTACCTCCATGGTAGCAGACATCATACTTACCAGCTCAACCACAACACCATGTTCATATTTTGCAATATCTATTATTTAAAGATAAGGGTTAATGGCTTGTAATNAGCACACCCCATCCGAGATGATAACTACCATTAAACACGATTGCATATCATTACAAGAACAATAGAGAGGCGGATTAATGGTAGTTTTTGCGATTGGGAGGAGGGGGAGGGGTGGCCGGATTTCGCCCCTCCACCTAACACTCTTAACACATATTATAATGTGTTCTTCCCCAAATTGAAACACCACAACCCTAACACTTCAAACCCCAAATTAAAACACATACCCAACCCAAATTAAAACACATACCAAATTAAAACATGTCTACTTCTTCTTCTTCTTCAAATCAGTACTATGGTAATTTTCCCAGGTTATGTAAATGCAAAAATCCATTACCATTGGTTCTTCGAAAATCAACAACTTTGAACCACCCTGCAAGACGATTTCTTTGTTGTCCTAATCCAAGTGTAAGTGTTTTTTTGTTAATATTTGATACTTGTTTGTGTTTAATTTCCTAGAAACAAGTTTTTACCTTTGATTTTGACTTTTTGATACTTGTAGTGGTCTGGAAATCAATGTAAGGCTTACTACTTTGTTGATGATGAATTGCCAAGTGATTACTACAAATATGAGATGTATAATTTGATGCAAAAAGCTGGAATACAAAAGCAAGAAAACCAACAAGCTGAGAACACACAGATGCAAGAAATTGGGCATGAGTTGCACTTGTTGAAGACAGAATTGAGCAACATGGAAAAGGAATTCAAGGAGTGTAGAGAGAATGTTTTGTTCTATAAGAGGGTTGTAATGGTCATGTTGTTGTTTATCATTGTGTACCTACTGAAATGAATAAGTGTAATGCAGTAAAATGTTGTAATGGTCATGTTGGTGTAATGGACCATTTCCACTAGTTATGAAATGAAAAATTGACAGCAACTTTAACTTCATTATGTCTAGAAGTATACAAAATTAGTGGACCATTTCCACTAATCACTGTCTTGATTCATACAATACATAAAAGTACTAAAATCCTAATTTGACCATTCTTTAAAGCAACAACCAGTTCCAAAAGCAACATAAAAGTACTACAATACATTATCTTAAAACATAAGTCATTCATTAGAAATATCAAATGCCTTCTCTGGTGTTGAACCAGTTCCATCTTCATCAAATTGGAAAGGTTTTTTCCATTGGTTCAAGAGGATCCTCTGTGATGGTCTTCTTGTTCTTACTCCTCTTCTCAAAACAGGTTGTTGTGGAGGTTGAGGTACTTGTGCAGGTTGAGGAACTTGTACATGTTCTTCCACATTTGTTTGTTCTTCCAGATCTGCAGGTTCTTCCACATTTGCAGGTTCTTCCACATTTGTATCTTCTTCAACATTTGCAGGTTCATTGGCTGGTTCAGCATGATCTTCATTTGCAGGTTCCTAACATTATTGCATGATTCATAACTTAATTATATGTTACAATTATAAACTATAAAACTTTATTAATAAAATCATGTACTTACCTCATTTTGTCTACTACCACTGCCACTAGCACCTGGATCCATTCTCATCCTCTTTAATGCACTTGCTGCATTCTCAAAACCACAATGACCACCCTTTTTTTGCCCGCCTTTCTTACTTCCTTGGGTGGTGGATCAACTCTTTCATTGGTGCATCTTGTTTTATTATGCCCTTTCTGATAGCAGTTACTGCAAATCATAGTTCTTCCTAACCTGGAAACCCTTTGAGAGTTGGAATCATTTACCTCACTTGGATGCTTTACCCTTTTACCTTTAGGCCTGCCTGGCATTTTTCTTTTCTTAGGAGGCAGGGGAGGAGGTGTAATTCCAGTTTTATCCCACAAAGCCTTTCCACCCACAGGTTTAATGAAATAACTATATGTCTTTACCCATGCCTCTTTACCATAACATTCAGAAACACCTTCAGCAGGATCCCTCAATAACATTGCATATGCTGCAACAGCATGGATACAAGGGACCCCTGTCAAATCCCACCTTCTACATGTACATTTTTTAGTTTCCAGGTTTACACCATAGCCTTCATTTAGCTTCCTAACCTCAAACTCTTGGTAACCACTAGCATATACTTCCCAATACCTAAGAAATTTTTTCAATTTTTCTAGTTCTTTTCTAACAGATGGGGTAATGACATCAGTTAATTGCCTAGCTTTCTCAGACATTATTACTACCCTTTGCATCAAATAAAACCTAATATCTTCAAGCATGGTAATAATAGGCTTACCTCTTTGAATTACTATTGATGCATGGTAGCTTTCACAAATTCCATTTTCAAATGCCCCACAACTCCTATCCATCTGAAAGAAAGCTCTGCTCCATGTATTTGGGTCCCTTTCTACCAACCATTTATGAGCCTCTTGATTGAAGTTGTTAAGAAGTGTCATCTTCTCATCAAACACATTTCTTAAAGTAGCTGAAGCAGCTCCCCAAAATAGGCTTTTGAAGTGAAGTCCTGGATAACTCTTCTTCAAGTTTGCATAGATGTGTCTGGCACACTGTCTATGTTCTGCCAATGGCAACCATTCCCTTACAGCTTCTTTAAGACCCTATCCAATATAAAACAACATATTAGATAATTATATATCTAATATATATTAAAACAAGCTGATAAGCTAGCTAATACCTTGTGTCCATCTGACAATATAGTCAAACCAGCTCCTCTATTAAGATTCAAGTCATCACCAAGAGATACAAGGAACCATAACCAGTTGTCTTTATTTTCTACGTTTACAACAGCCCACGCAATCGGGTACATTTGGTTGTTGGCATCTCTGCCCATAGCTGTCAATAACTCTCCTTTGATTGTCCCTTTCAAGAAACACCCATCCACACCAATCACTTTTCTGCAACCCTCCTTCCATCCATCTTTCATTGCTGTATTAACATGAAATATACATGAGTTAGTATGCAACAGTTATTGAAATAATTTAAGAGACAGACAAAATGTTATAAACTAACCTTTGAAGCAAACATAAAACCTTTTGAAGTAGGTTCTACCACCTGCGCCTTCATCAACATCAAGCTTGACAGTTGATCCAGGGTTAGTATGCAATAATCTGGCTTGGTAGTCCCATAGTTGAGCATAGTGTTCTATTAATCCACCTTCATACTCATATAAAGCTCTTTGTTTTGCTCTTCTAATTTGTCCTAAACTGACATTGATCAAGAACTTATCCCTAATCTGACTTTGTAATTCTCTGTAAGTTATCTTAGGATTACTTACAATCTCTCTAACATAATGACTTGCAATCCACTTGTAGGTCACCAATGAACCAAAATCAAAGACCCTAGCACAATTGTGATCTGGAATTAGAGTCTTTATCTGAAATGATGCCTCATTCTGCATCCATGAACCCCATAACCTAAAACTGCAGACATTAAATGATTTTTTCTTTTTAATTTCTTTCTTAGAAGGTGACTTACCCTTACCCTTTGGTGACTTACCCTTACCCTTTGACTCAGCCTCTTTACCCTTACCCTTTGGTGCAGCGTCTTTAACTTTCCTACCAACCTTACTAGCACACCTTCCCTGTTCAACATTCCTACTACACAAAACAAGTAATGATTTGTAATCATTCCTTTTGTACCAAAGTTGATAGCCGTTAGCTACACCATAATTGGCCAACACAAGCTTCATCTCTTCATGATCTTTAAATCTCATTCCTAAGATGGGTTTCATTTCTTTCCATGGCTGGTTTGGATCAAAATCAGGATATTCTACTCCTTTTTTAACTTTGTAAATAGGATCCACATTTTGATCCTCTATTTCATCTTGTTCAAGTGCTTTTGTATCCCCTTCATTTGTACCAAATGTGTTCCTAGGAGTTTTGTGTGCATCTGTTTTACATAACCTATTTAAAAATGGATCATTTGTGCACATATTGGGTATGTCAACTTCTTCTTCTCCTACATATTGTTCTTCAACATATGCTGATATATCATCTAATTGACACTCATCCTCATCAGATTCCTCTAAATCAACATCATCTTTTGGAAACCAATCATGGATATCATATCCATGATGTTCAACATACACATCAATTTTCCCACCATTGCCTAAAGCTACTGACATAAAATCACCAAACTGTTGTTCATTACTTAACTCCCTAACACCATCACTTAAGTCACAACTAGGAAGACAATAAAAAAGGCCAACAGGAGGGCTTTCAGTAGAACAACCTATACAATCAAATAACTTACCATATGTCATGCCTCCAAAATCCAAATCTTTCATTATATCTTTTTTGCCCGCAGCATACTCTAACGGAGGCCCAATAAAGAGTCCATCATGATAAAACGTAACTGTTAGGATAACCATTCTGCAAAAACAAAAACAAAAAAAATTCAAAATTAGGGTTACAGGTTATAACAACAAAAAACACAAAATTTAATTGATCTAATGCATTAATAACTTAATTGAAATACTTACTTTTAAAAAGCCCTATGAAATTTAACAGATTTGGAGATCAATTTTATGTTTAGAAAATTAGGGTTCATGAGCGTGTTTGCTTGACTGTGTGTGTTTTGGGTGTATTGTTGTGTGTTTAATGATAGTCAAATACAAGTCAAAAGGTATAATAACGTTTTAAAGTAAAACAAAAGAAATAAAAAATCCACGTATTGTTTATTACCGGTGTTGATACAAAAGTTTTTTGACTTTTTGATATTCGTTTGTAGTGGTCTGGAAATCAATGTAAGGCTTACTACTTTGTTGATGATGAATTGCCAAGTGATTACTACAAATATGAGATATCATATCCATGATGTTCAACATACACTTCAATTTTCCCACCATTGCCTAAAGCTACTGCCATAAAATCACCAAATTGTTGTTCATTACTTAACTCCCTAACACCATCACTTAAGTCACAACTAGGAAGACAATAAAAAAGGCCAACGGGAGGGCTTTCAGTAGAACAACCTATACTATTAAATAACGTACCATATGTCATGCCTCCAAAATCCAAATCTTTCATTATATCTTTTTTGCCCGCAGCATACTCTAACGTAGGCCCAATAAAGAGTCCATCATGATAAAACGTAACTGTTAGTAAAACCATTCTGCAAAAACAAAAAAACAAAAAACAAAAATTAGGGTTACAGGTTATAACAACAAAGCCCTATGAAAATTAATTGATCTAATGCATTAATAACTTAATTGAAATACTTACTTTCAAAAAGCCCTATGAAATTTAACAGATTTGGAGATCAATTTTATGTTTTGAAAATTAGGGTTCATGAGCGTTTAACAGACTGTGTGTGTTTTGAGTGTTTTGTTGTGTGTTTAATGATAGTCAAAATACAAGTCAAAAGGTAAAATAACGTTTTAAAGTAAAACAAAAGAAATAAAATATCCACGTATTGTTTATTACCGGTGTAGCCGGTTGCCTGTTAAGCCACGTAAGCAAACGTATGATATTGGAAAATTTTAATAAAGTTTGTTGGGTATTCTTATAATATTTTGGGTTGGTATCTGATAATGGCACAAGTGGGAAAGTTTGTAGCTATTACATGCCATTAACCCTAAAGATAATCATGTATCCTAGTTAACAAGCTCTATAATGATTTCTATTAGGGTATAGAGTTCTTATTGCTATGTGGTATACCCGATTGGTAAATATGAATTTGTTAGTTCAAGACTTATGAGAATATCAGCTTAAGTTTTATGGCTTATTTATTATAAGCTAAAACTGATAAATCCGTAAGCTTAAAAAGTTGAGCTTGTTAGCAAGATGTCACAAAAATAGGATTTTATCATTTTATAACGAATTGTTGCTTGGTCAGACCAATAAGTCCATCATACTTGCTCCACACACACACACACGATATATCAAAAATGAGAAAGACTAAGGACGCGTATACACACGGCGAAGCAAACACACACACACACGATATATCCATATATTATGCATAGTTGTGATACGTACGTGCAAGTTACATTGATGTTTTAAACCGATGGCGTACGAGGAAACATGGGGAACTTAACGTTTGCAAAGCATAGAACAAAAAACTAATACTATGAACCACAAAACAATGCAACATAACATGCTTGTAATGTGAGGTCTCGAAGATCAACCCTTTAGCCACAGACCAATAAAGATCAACCCTTTAGCCACGGACCAATATCACTTGGTTGGATTGGCTTGAGAATCCTTTACTTGTAATTTTGCAATGTCCTCGGTTCTAGCTTCTTGCTAGCCCCTCTTTATTTATAAAATTCCGCCGTTCTAAAAAAATAAATTTAATAATATAAACTACAGGATATATAGTAAAAGTGTGGCATGAATGCAGGAAAACAATTGTCAAACGATTGTATGCAACAATTTTATGTATTAAAGAATACCACTTGGAAACATGTTTATGGACAGGTAAGATTTGAACCTTGTACCTCCATCTTGGTAGATATCATACTTACCAGTCCAACTACAAACACCACATTCATTACTTTCAATTTTAACTATTTAAATAGAGGATTGCATTCTAGTGATATTTATGGGCTTTTAACGAATGCCTATAAACCTCAGTTTAGAAAGTTAGACCGAAGTGCAACTTAATCTTGGAAAAAATCTTTTTTTTTATAGACCCCGACCTATATTCTGCAAAACAATTAAAAACTTCTTTTTTTTGAACGTTAAACTTCAATTAAAACACCGAGCAAGGCCTCAATAAGACATGAGAGCCGCTCAACCAATTACATATTATACAACGGGTATTTAACCCACTCGTTCCAATCAATCCTAATATTGTTCGACCTATACTTAATCCAAATATAAGACATAGATTTTACAAGCGCCACAACTCCAACTACCTGAGGGATCGAATTTTGAAACACCACCTTATTTCGTTCTTTCCATATAGCCCAGCACCACCTTAAAAACTTCTAAAACATGAAAAATATGAGTTGAAAAAAAAGTACCCACAAAATAATTTTGAATATATGTGAGCTTGATGAACAGTATAAACAGACTTAATGCTGAATATCTACTCAAGTAACATTTAACATGGATTCTTGTTAATTTTCTAACTTAAGTGTGACAAATCCGTAAACATTTGTTAATGCTAAATATCGTTACATGTCATAACTCGACTTGTTTCGTAACTAAGAGCAAGTGAGTGATAGATTTGAGATATTGTTGTAAAGTAAACAATACGTACTACAGTGTTTCGACATCCTTTAATAACCCTATGAATTATCTATACCCGAATAGAAATCTTTATACAACTTTGAACCTATAATTACAGTTGTGTAGAACTTGTTCTAAAGTGGATCACTGGAAAAACATGGTTGTGTTTAAATATTAGAAATTGAAAGAAACCAATGTGGTAATTGTAGTTGGGTTGGTAAGCATGACCTTCCTTAAGGTAGAGGTACCCTGTTCGAATCTTACCAACATAATTAACAGTTTCCATTTTGTAGTTTTCACCTCTTTTTTGAAAAGCTAAACTTGTATATATTTGAAAGGGAAAATTCTTTTAAAACGTACAATACTTGTCCAAAAAATCACTTTTGAGTAGCGAACTTTTTTTTTCTCCTTATTGGGTTACTAAACTTTCATTTTTTGGCCTCTTTTACGCACTTTGGGACGTTTTTGCCCCTCAAATTTTTGGAAATCTGGGGGCAAAAATGTCATAAAAACGTCCCAAAGTGCGTAAAAGAGGCCAAAAATGAAAGTTTAGTAACCCAATAAGGAAAAAAAAAAGTTCGCTACTCAAAAGTGATTTTTTAGACAAGTATGGTACGTTTTGAAAGAAATTTCCCTATTTGAAATATATATAAATTACATCATTTAATATACATAAAAATGTTGGATACATCGTTTTACAATTGTTTTCATGCTAAACTTTTACTAACTAGTGTTAAAACTGGAACTATAATTCGGTTTGAATTGATGGTAGTGTGCTCAAACCCTTTATAGTAGATTAGTCGACCGAAAGATCAAAACTCATCGTTACCAAAAGAAAAAAAGCATAGCTGGACTTGTTTGAAGAAGAGAGTAAGCGAGTAATAGTATGTGCTAGAAGTATGTTATGTGCTACCAAAACATAAAGTGTTACAGATTCTTAAAACCTTTATGTGCTATGAGCCCATGAGTAAATAAAATTATGAGAGTAACGTATATGCGCTATAATTATGTTAAACGACGCGCTAGACAAATGCTAACGCTATGTTCACAAGTTTTGAAACGAAACAATATACACTGAATAAAGTGACTGAACAATTTGAGAAATTTTTGTAAAGTAAACGATTTATGTAATAAAACGATTAATTAATAAATGATGTAATTATAATGTAAAATATATATGAACATGTATAAAAAGGTATTCGACATAGATACGTAAAGACTCGAACCTTGTACCTCCATCTTAGAAGAAATATATTAGCGAATCCAACTACAAATACCACGTTCACTTCTTTCAACTTTTAATATTTAAAGAGGCTTGCATTCTAGTGACTGACTTTAAAACCCATCCTTTACAAACAGTAATTCTAGGTTCAAATTTGTATCAAGATTTCTATATGGGCTATAGTAATAAATACTCATTATTAGTGTATACCCGATTTCATATCCGTGTACAACTTAAACCTAACTACGTCGAAAAACTTATAGAATCGTTACTTTACAAAAATTTCTCAAATTTGTTCACAACTTTATTCAGTGTATATTGTTTCGTTTCAAAACTTGTGAACATAGCGTATAGCTTAGCATTTGTCTAGCGCGTCGTTTAACATAATTAAGCGCAATACTTCAAACAAAGTCAGCTATGCCTTTTTTTCTTTTGGGACGATTGAAGTTTTGATCTTTCGGTCCGACAATTTACTATAAAAGGGTTTGCCACACTGCCATCAATTTCAAGAACCGAATTATATTTTCCAATTTAACACTAAGTTAGTAAAAGTTTTTAGCAATGAAAAAACAATTGGAAACGGTTTCAAACATTTTTTATGTATCTAAATGATGAATTTATATATTAAGTTTAGGTTCAAAAAGAGGTGAAACTAAACAAAATGGAAACCTGATAATTAAAATGTCGGTAAGAATTTCGAACCGGGTGCCTTCAACTTAAAGGGATGGTCATGAATTACCAACCCCAACTACAATTACCACAATTTGGTTTCTTTCAATTTCTAATATTTAAAAACAAACCATGGTTTTCCAGTGAATCCCATTTAGGAACAAGTTTTCTACAAATGTAATTATAGGTTAAAAGTTTGTATAGAAGATTTCTATTCGGTACAGATTAATTCATAGGGTTATTAAAGGATGTCGAAACACCTGTAAGTACGTATTGTTTACTAACCA